>JACCIB010000188.1:0-270726 GCA_018906965.1 Philotrypesis tridentata | reverse complement strand
CGTTCGTCCCCCCAACAAATAAAATACAATAACAATATAATACTAACGATTGTAATTACTAATATTCAAATTAATAAAAAATGAAATGACAAAAAATGACGTTATACAAAATAACGTCATAAAAGGTCCGAATTTGAAGCATCACCCATAACGTTATTAAACGTAATGAAATGACGTTATAAAATGACGTTATGAAATGACGTTATTATTTTTAATAGGGAAATGTTTAAAAATAACGTTATTACCCAAGCCGCATATTCGAAACGCGTAAAATAACGTTATTTTATGATTTAAACGCAATCGAAAATAACGTTATTTTAAGTTACCAATCATTTCTCCGGATGTAAATAACGTTAATTTACGTTAAATGATGTTAGAAAAAGACGTCATAAAAGGTGCCAAATTGTAGCATCACTCATAACGTTATTTAACGTTATGAAATGACGTTATGAAATAACGTTATGAAATGACGTTATTATTTTCAACAGGGTGGCCATGTCGAACGTGGAGCAAACACGTTCTGACCAGGTCAGACGTCAAAGGCCTCGACGCCAATACAATAGATATGAGGGAGAGGACGATGATGCCATACAAAATGTGCCAGCAGATAATGCTGTACAAGGAGACAATGCTCCTCAAGGAGACATTGTTCCTCCACAAAATTAGAAAATAAAAAATAAAATGAAGAAAAAAAATTGAAAAATTATTCTTATTTATTTATAAGAAAAAAATTAATTTACTCAACACTTAAGCTGTGCAGGTATTCTAGATTTAATATCCAAATTATTATATCCATCCATGCTGATTATTGTGTAAAATTGCTGTTTCATAAAGCAAGATGAATATTCGTAACACTTCACTAGCTTGTCACATTACAAGAAAATTATTTCCTTATTAATCTGAAAATTCTATAAATCTTTTCTTCGATTCTTGAACGATGAAAATAGAACACTCACTAGCTGGTCATAAGGATCCCTTTCGATTCATAGCCTGAGAGTCTACCTCCCAGGAGACGATAGGAAAAGTTAATAATTATTCATATCCATTTCAACCACTGCACAAATTTCCAGCATGAAAGATAAATATTCTTAAAACTTCACTAGCTTATCACATCACATAATAGTAATTTCCTTATATAATCTGAAAATTCTATAAAAATTTTCTTCCATTCCTGAACAATAAAAATAAAACACTTTCACTAGCTGGTCATAAGGATTCCTTTCGATACATAGCCTGAGAGTTTACCTCCCAGGAGACGAAAGGAAATTTAATAATTATTCATATCCATTTCAATAACTGCACAAACTTCTAGCATGAAAGATAAATATTCTTAACACTTCATTGCGTTGTCACAACGCAAAATAGCTATTTTCTTATATAATCTGAAGATTCTGTAAAAATTTTCTTCGATTCTTGAACGATGAAAATAAAACACTTTCACTAGCTGGTCATAAGGATCCCTTTCGAGACACAGCCGGAGAGTCTACCTCCCAGGAGACGAAAGGAAAAGTTAACAATTATTCACAAGAAGATCAGCAATCGAGGAATATAGTAAACGCACTTAACCAGCTTGTCACATCACAAAATACTTATTTCCTCATATAATCTGAAGAATCTGTAAAAATTTTCTTCAATTCTGGAACAATGTTAATATAATAGTTTCACTAGCTTGTCATGAGCACTTATAAACTGAGAATTCTGCACAAACTTTCTTGATACTTAAATGATGAAAACACAACACTTTCACTAGCTGGTCATAAGGATCCCTTTCGAGACACAACCGGAGAGTCTACCTCCCAGGAGACGAAAGGAAAAGTAAAAAATTTTGTAACAGTTGCATAACCACCCAAAAAACTTTCTTGATACTTAAAAAACACAACACTTTCACTAGCTTTTCACGTCCCAAGAAAATTCTTTTCTTCTATAACATGATAGATGTATGCCTTCATAAGTTCTCGTTACCTTATAAAACAAAACATTTTTCCCTTGGAAAAAGTCTCGATACATCTGGAAACTTAGTTTACTCGCACTCTTAAAATTGAGAAAAACTTGGAAACCACTTGTCTTCTGAACTTTTATAATAATTATAAATCTTGACAAAACATTTTTCACATCACTTGAAGAATCTGTAAAAATTTTCTTCAATTCTGGAACAATGATAATAAAATACTTTCACTAGCTTGTCATGAGCACTTATAAACTGAGAATTCTGTACAAACTTTCTTGGATTCTTGAACGATGAAAATAAAACACTTTCACTAGCTGGTCATAAGGATCCCTTTCGAGACACAACCGGAGAGTCTACCTCCCAGGAGACGAAAGGAAAAGTAAAAAATTTTGTAACAGTTGCATAACCACCCAAAAAACTTTCTTGATACTTAAAAAACACAACACTTTCACTAGCTTTTCACGTCCCAAGAAAATTCTTTTCTTCTATAACATGATAGATGTATGCCTTCATAAGTTCTCGTTACCTTATAAAACAAAACATTTTTCCCTTGAAAAAAGTCTCGATACATCTGGAAACTTAGTTTATTCGGACTCTTAAAATTGAAAAAAACTTGGAAACCACTTGTCTTCTGAACTTATATAATAATTATAAATCTTGAAAAAACATTTTTCACATCACTAGCTTCTCACAGGCATTCCTTCCCTTATAACATGACAGTTGCGTAACCTCCTAACTTGTCATCACAAAATCACAAAAAAGTTATTTCCTTTATAATCTGAAAAACCTGAAAAATAAAAGGGTATTTTTTAACAAAGAATCAGTTCTTTCATTCTTTCATGTATTGTATGTATATTTTATTATTATAAAAAACTAAATACTTATCTAATCTAGCCTATTATCATGAGTATGAAACATAATTATAAAACACAGTTACAGCCAAATTAGGTTATTTATAATTACACTGCATGTGTAAAATTTTGTAAATACACCATCGTCTGCTCTTGTACACACATGAACTGTATACATGCAAGCAATACAATATAGTAATATAAACGTAGGGCTGACGTCACACGATGACGTATTTCCGCGGAGAACATTTTCTCCGGGAGAAGAATTTTCGCGTTGAGGAATTCGTGATCCCGAACTTTCACTTCACAATATCTTTTGATAGAAGCCTTTTCACAAGATATGACCCTGAAGTAATTTTGCAAGTTTTATTCCAAGCTTTCATTTGAGTGCTCATAAGTGAGAAACAAAGCTCTTAATACGAAGAAAACCGAATGTTACATCTCCAACAGTGCCTATGAGACGTATATAGGGTCTGGCTAGCGCCCGACGGCGGCGTACGTACTGACGTACCTTATACTTGCCATCGAGGCGCTACCGCGCCCCTTGATAATGAAATGTAATATATTTATATATTTATAAAACTATAAAAAGCAAAAAAATCTTACCTCTATGATTTCTAAATCATTCCTATATGCTGATTTTAGATCATAGATTCTTTCATATAATCTACTTATTTTTTTTTAAATTCTGTCACTTCAGAATGTAGCCTAAATTCATCGATTGAATTAAAGTATTCAACAATAGCATCATAAAATATGTGGCTGCTACCAAAATACTTAAATGAGGCATTAAAATTATGTATCGAATCATAAAAGCTCATGACAGCCTCCTAATGTATTGCTTTTTAACACTTTTTGGTCCAGGTGAGATACATCATTTTCTTTTGAAAATATTATCATATACTATTATTATCACAGTATTACCACATTTCTATGATTAATAATAATCGCACACAATAAACAATATCTCAATTTCGTCGCACATTTTTCTTCTCTTACTATCACACACTGTAGTACAATCGCATACAATGGCGATCTAGCGTTCCGATCCCACATTTTTGTGGGGTATGAGGATTAACATTGGAACAACTCACTTCATTGTTTAGCGCGCATACATGTATAAGCATACGTTATGTGTGTAGTGGAGAGCGCGGCTCACTTCACTATTCAGCATCTATACGTATACAAACTATACATGTATATATTTACGCGCGCGATTATACAAATAAAACGTATGTATGCATGATTTATATGTGTATATAGGAAGGATGCTCTCATCTGTGAGATGCATCCATTACAATCATCTCTCCTTTACTTCCTCTCTCAATCTATTGAAGAATGTCACACAAAAACTTATCCGCATTCCATTGCATAAACATCTAATGGCGTTTGCAATTCTTTCATATATTTACGCATTAGCTGCACGTTGCGAAGAGCACAGTTGGCTCTATATGCCCCATTATGATACGGGCAAACTGTTACAACCTTTATTTGACTTAATGGCGGATATCCCATCTCAGCTATATCATGAACATTAAATTTAAACTGTTCTAACCATCTTTTCTGAATAGAACCAATGACTTTTTTAGAACCAATAGAATCAATGCATTTTTTAGAGCTGTACAAAGTATATTTCCAATTTCGGTATACTCTCTATCACCAGACTGCCAAGATAGTCCATGATAGTAGCGTTCAAGCCATGCATTTTCAGCTTCATACTTCTCCGTGAGCCTACGCCATTGGAAAGGCGCTTTGAATAAATATACTTGAGGATCAGCACCCAGTGGAATTATAGCGAGCTCTTTGAGAAGGAAGTCATTGCCTGGCTGCTTAAAGCGTTGCATATCAACCAAGTACTCCATCTCGAATGATGCTTCACTGTGCGAATGCTTTATACAAGCATCCCCACCACTACTTTTCGAAAAAAATTCAAACAAGTTTTCTTACATCACCATTGGTTGGATTATACTGAACTATACGATCATGTATAATCAAGCAGTAGGTGGATGTTCCAGCAGGGAAATTATGCTTCGATTCGAATTGTAAACGAACATCGACAGAATCAGTTTTCAGAGACTCGTTCTGCTTCGAGCAATCAATCACTATAAGCGGAAGTTTCGAAATATATCTTTGCTTCTTCAGCAGAGGCTCTACGCTTTTGTCAAAGTATGCATTTTGAAAGTTTGCATACGTATCGTAGAGAATAGCAAACTGATGACGATCTATGTCTAGATTGAGATTGCCGTAGGGATAGTACTGAGAATTCAGTAACAGCTTGACATTGCTAATTTCGCAATAATCGAAATAGCTGGCGTTTGAAAGCCTAGAATGACAAAGCGCGGCTTTTCCAACTGATTGGATGTCTTAACAGTCCAAACATGGCGCGGGGTAGCCGGAAGTAGCGGGTATTCGTACAATTCCCACCTACGAAAACTCAGATTAATCGAGTGACTCTTCTGAATAAGTCCAAGTAGGCGAATTTTATGTAAATTAGAGAGTACTACGTAGGGCATGAGCCACTCAATTTTTATCAACTCAATCTTGAAATCTTCATATTCTGCTGGATCAGTTGCAGTTGCTGCTTTCGTAGCTGTCTGAATAACTGCATTTAAATCATTTCTTGATCTAGTGAGGATAAGTTCATGCTTGACATTAACGACTATCTTTCGATAGTCTTCGGCAAAGCCTAGAATCAGACTTAAAGGTATAGACAGGTCAAAGCAGCCTTGATTATTTACCAAATCATCTTTCTCTTCAACGTCGAGCCAACCCGCATTCTGTATGACTAAACTCTGACTAGGATTGATTGAAGGCCATCCTTTCATGAGCGTAGTAATCCAATTAATCCAAGTTAATCCAAGTTAATCCGATAGCATTTATCTTGTATCGTATTCCCTCAAACATATGACCTACAGCATTATTCACTAATTTAGTAGTTCGTACTTGAGTACCATCAGCTTTGATTAGTCTACCACATATGTGTAACGAGCTGCGAGAAGGTAATAGACGCAAGTCTTGATGTTGAACTGAGATACGTATTTCATCGCTGTTCTTGTACGATGAAGATGTGTACGGCTGATGAGCATGAATCTCATAATTCGAGACTGAATCATCAAAGCTCACTGGTGACTGTATACTTAGAATCTCTTCCGTTTCTCTGAAGACAGCAGAAGAATATACATGTTATTTTCCACCAGGGCTTTTTACTCTTAGACCGAGTTCTTTTAAGAACTGTATATTTTGCCGTATTAGCGTTCCGAAGGCTCGCTGACGACTGATGACTGACTGACATTTTGGCTTGCTTTTATACCCTCTACCGGCGTAGATAATGCCCATTACGCTTGCTTCAGATGTAGTCTAATTGTGATGACTTCACCACGTAAGTTTACTAGATTTCCGTCTTGATCGAGTATGCGCAGTTGTAAATAATCGATTGTGCTCAGGGTGACGGGAAGATAAATAACTTGCGAGGGAACTTCAATGATCTTGTAGCCTGGAGGTACTGCAGGAAAGAACTCGTGTATAGTATGCACTCGCTGTCCATTTATATAGGCACCGGTAGTGATGCTGCACTCAACTCTTAGAGCGTTTACTTTGAGAATGGAGACCGGCAAGTCGGAAATATGTATAGTATTAGGCTCGAGTACTCGTTACGTAAAGCCTAGTAGTGGACCAATACAATCTAGCGGACGAAAGTCTATCGTCTCACTGCACTTTATTACACTCCGGAGAGTATTGTTATTCGGTTTAAGTGAGATCAAAATGCCTTTGATGCTTAATGTATCGATAAGATGATTTTCAATGTCTTCTATCTCGTAGCTACCCGTTGGCAGGTCAACTATCTGTCCTCCTACGTAGAACTTGTTGTTACTTGTATCGATATTAGGAATTGAGTTGAATGTCAACAATTCGACTAATCCCAGAACGTAATTCTTGCTAGCGGAAAGTTCGATTGGAGAAAAATATTGAGCTTCAAGTATGGAAGTATTACCGGAGGGAGTCAAAGTTAATGAATCCTCCATGACAGTTGAAGCGATAATAACTCGAGGACTACTTTCGGTGCTCCTTATATAGTCTGCCAGCCAGAAACTGTAGGCAAAGATGACAGTTGAATGTATTGTAGTCTTGATATCGTTCATAATTATACTTGACTTCATTACCACCTAAGTAGAGCTACAGCTGTATCGGAGGTTGAATATCTCCAAAGCTGTCAAAGTAGACGACATTGGAGCCTCGTTTATGATATGCAACCCAGTGCGTACCAGGTCCGTGCGCATCATCCAAGTTGACTATAGCTGATTCGTTATAATGTGGACCATTAGCAGGCAGCGAGTCTCGCATGAATACACCACGAAAGTTTGAAATTTTCATAATCTTTGCATATTTTATCAAATCGAAATCCGTGAGCGCTCTCTCAGGCAATCTTACTTCGAGGATCTTTTTTCTTCAATCCTTTGCCAGGCTTCAAGTGAAGACCTAGTCCTTTCTTGTGAGGCTTCAAGAAGAGTCCCTTACCGAGAGCAATGTCCTCCATCTTTTGATTATGTCTCCTGTTCTCTTCTAACTTCCTTTGAGCAGCTTTAGCATCATTGACAGTCTTGGCTATTCCAGCAGCGCCTCCAGCGAGGGTGCCAGTTGCACTGAGACCGGCGAATAAGGGTATGAGAAATGGTAGGAAACCGCCTACTTTAGCTGGAACTGGCAATATTCTAGGAACAACTATATTCTTCTTTCCACCAGCTTTCTGAACCATTTTTCGAGCACCTTCTAAAGCTGAGAGAATGAGCTTATTTGAGCATTTGCCTGGAACGACTGATTGCGAAGCAGCCTTTGCAACTTTCCGAGATGTAGTTCGCGACTTCTTCACTCCCATTCCGAATCTCGACTTTAATTTCATAGCGTTTGTAACGGCAAAAGCAGCTGCTCTTTCTCCTATTTCCGAATCTACTGCTTTAACTCTTTGCCAAGCTTTCTCAGCTAGAAATCTATCAGCAGCGTTTCTGGCTTCAATATTTTCGCGATTTTGCGAATAAGCTATATCGTGCTCTTTGCAAGCAAAGTCAAGAGGATTAATTCCTGGATCACCTCGAGCAAGACATTTAGTTAAATTAGTACCAGGAGTACTGTACTGGTATCCCGGTAAGTGAAGTTCAATTGATAGCTTATTGATGAGACGATTTACAATTACACGACCTTGTCGGCGGTGTTTGTATATGATCATCACGTCATGAAGGTCAGATGATAACTGATGTCGAGAGTATAAAAGCGCTCTATTTATCCTCTCCATCATCAGTTGTCAATCAGTTCTCCGAGAATGAACTTCAAAGAGCAGACAGTTAAGCTTCCAATAGCGAATTTTGACGTTATCGCGGAGCCTGAAAAAAGAATCAAAAGACACGGAGATTTGCTTCCGGACAGTATTCGAGCTGTATTTTGCAGACCATCAAACTGTGGAAAAACTAACAGCTTACTTGCTCTCATTATGCATCCTAATGGCGTTAGATTTGAAAATATATACGTCTACTCAAAGTCTCTGACTCAGTCAAAGTATAAGTTTTGAAAAATCTTCTAGAACCTTTAGAGGGCATACAGTATTTCGCATTCAACGAGCATGAAGAAGTGGTAACCCCTGACGATGCTCTCCCCAACTTAATCATGATCTTATGCACAAGTTCCGAAGCATCTCGTACGCGATAACGTAAATCTGTTGATAATCTTTCGACAAGATGATTTAAATCTCAAGCATCTGTTAATTCCGATATGAACTACATACAGTTTAAGGAATTATGCTCAAAGTGCTGGTCTGACGATAAGCATAGATTTTTAATGATTGACAAGGATAGTCCAATCAATGGAGGCAGATATAGGAAAGGTTTCGACTGCTTTACTATAAATATAATACGCGCAAGGTAAATAGAAACAGTCTATCTCTATCGATTGAAGAATCAACAACAGCATGAGTGATATTCAAAAAGAGAAGAATATTCTGCAGCAGCTTGTGCAAGCTCAAAATGCAGTCAAACGCAAGTACAGCATGTTGAAGGCAAACAGACAAGATTTTGAAAAAGTCGTTGGGGATACTTGTAAGCCAATTGTTAATCCTTTACATCAGCTCGTATCTAGCAGACAAAAAACTGTGCCACCACCACTTAAAAAAAGAAAGGCTTTACTAAATGATACTATAATAAAGAAAGAAAAGTTTGATGATACTTTTGTCAACTCGGACGATGATAGTTTAGATGAAACTTTGAATGATGAAGCTAAGATAGATGACGATAATTTTGAAACAGCTAACAATGATACTGAAGAAGAAGAAGAAAATAAGTATATGTAGATGTTGAAGGAAAAAAAGGAGTTCGAAAGGAGGGTAGACAGTGGATGTTGGGTGATTCGCCTATTATCTTTGGGGATAAAAGCATTAAAGTGAAAGATGGACGATATGTAAAGAGAAGAATTATAATCCAACTGATCTTCAAACTTATCAGACTATCCTCGAGTCAACGTATGCTCATAAGAAACAGTACAAAGATGATGAATCGATTCGAGTTCATAACAGTAAAAAATATACAAACATCATAGCACCTCTGTTTGACAAGAGAGGAGGAGCACTATTTAAAAAGAAGAATCAAACTCTACCTCGATACAAAATTGCTCGTCAAAACACCAAAATGGACTACATCTATTGGAACGATCCTAATGAGCTGGTCGATAGGCTTCGGATGCATTGCTGTTGACAGGTGATAACCTCCCGATCAAACAGGCAGTGGTCATAATCGGCAGGCTCAATCCATGTCTTAACTACGGAGCTCTTCACTCCCTTGGCCATCTTGATAGGTTTCTGGCCATCTATTTCTACACAACAGAGTTTGCTGCGCAGGTTCCGAAAGATGGTCATGACGTTGCCTGCGCACTCATCCTTCATAATGCCTAGAACTTTTTTATTTTTGCGAGCTATCCCGAACTGATTATTCTCGGGATAGTCGCTGGTATCGAACAGGTGATTGTCTTTTTTCATTACGTTATAGACAGCAACGCCCTGTATCTCATAAATGAGACTATCATATGATCATATCATAAATGAGACTATCAGTGTCAGTGTAAAGAAGTTTACACCTTTCACTATAACACTCTCGCATGTACGAGTAGTGAAAGCTGTACACATTCACCTTCGAAATATCTAGGACGGAGAGACACACGTAGATAGTTTGCGGATCATTACCTCCGTCCTCTCAGGCTGAATGCCTACAAGGTTTACTGCAAAGATGGAGCTACTATGAACAGTAGGCTTAGCTATTAGCGCCTCTGCCCCATAGCGTCCACCCCACTTTGTGACAAACTTAACCTCAATCTGTTTCCGCTCGTTTTCCATAGTCTTCCCATAGACCGCATTGATTAAAAGCTTCAAGAATACCTTTTCGAAATCATTTTTAGCATTCTTGCGCTTCTCTGTATTCAAGTCCGCGTAAGGCTTGAGCCAAGCCATCTGCTCGAAACTCAGGAACCTATGGATCTTACGTAGGGTCAGCCCATGACTCAGAGCCTGCTTTAAGGTACGGTACTGTATAACATACCGCTCCTTGTTGCGCAGGGTGGTCATGAGCTTCTGCTGTTTCGAGCCAGCCGCAGCCCGATGCTCGGGGCACAGAGGCAGGTCTCGATGCTTGTCATGTAGACTCTCGGGATAATCCAAATCGACCTCTAGGATGTTTCCGTAGAGATAGTTGTCATCGACTTGGATAATCCCGAGAGCGCTGACGTTCTCTACCCATTGGAACGTTCCGTAGGGTAGAGATTGCGTTATAGCCCAACCATAGAGGTTATTAACGTCATAGTACATGAGGTACTTTGACTCCTCTAGTGGGTTGTATCCCTCGCTCATGTATTTGTTGTTCGCTTTTGCGTAGCGATTACAACATTGGCTTACACCACCTCGGATGTCTCTCTCAACGAACAAGAGCATATCAATGTCCGTGAGGAGTTCCAGCTTGACTCCAGTATGCTTGAGCATAGCATCCCAAGTGAGTCCGGGGGTGGTGAAGTAATGAGCGGGATCGAGACCGTACGCTTCGAGACATGTCGAGCGGAAATTCTCGAACACGTCTGCCAACAGGAGTACGTCCGTCTTGAAGTAGAGGTCGGAGTACTTGCCGAGGCTAGCGATGTTGAAGCGCTGCCAGACATTCTGTGCATGCGCATACTCCGCATCCTCTATACCGCTCTCAATCAACTGACTGTAGAAGTCGGCTTGGGAGGGGAGTTTCGTCTCCTTTAGCTTGTCAAAGCCGGAGACGTAGTCGTAAGGAAATACACCCTTACGTTGGAGGAGCTCTATCTGCTCGCTTCCATAGCCATCCTGCTCGAACTCTCGCTTAGCGATGTCGAGATGATCGAGGTAGGAGGCTAGCTTCTCGAGGGAAGACGCCATAAAGCGGAAGGAGTCAAAGAAGCGGAAACAAATGTCGCTTCCGTCGACAAACTTAGTGAAGGAGATATAGCGCTCTTTGTTCTCGGGAATAAGGCTAATATTTCTCTTGAAGTTGGCAGCACGCGCTATCTCCTTAATAATAAAGTGGGAGTCATATCCGGTTAGGTTGTGGAAGATGACCGGGATATAATGCGAATTCTGAAAATTCAGATTACATCCCTGGTGGGCAGCTCCACGGTAGCGACCGGTCAGGTAGCAATGATCGTGCACCTTTATCTGCATCTGTACAAACTGCTTCTTGCAGATGTGACAGGAGGTAGCCTGAGCAAAGGCTTGCTCTTCGTCAGCTGTTAGTGCTAACGGTTTAAGATTGGTGTAAAGCTGCTCCAGCTTGCACCGTACCGCATCGAGATCAGCAACAAACCATTGAGCAGGGGTTTGTGCATCGTTGCCCTCTATTTGTCTGTAGCTACGGTAGCCAGAGTAGCCATCGTTGAATCTACTCGACACGTAGTAGCCAATACTATAGGCTTGGTGCTCTTGGAAAGCGTGCTTGTCTTGTACACGCTTCAAGAGACAGTCAAAGTCAGCGTAGATGACGTAGGGGACACGTTCACCTCTCAAATTTGAGAATTTTGTCCTTCTCACTAGGAAGCTTAACCTTACATTGGTTGGCTTTAGCACAGTCAACCTGGTGCTCATTCAACGCATGTTCAGTACGGAAATAGTGTAAGCAACGGTCATAAATATGTGAAATTCGCTTACCCTTCGTTAGCTGACTGCTTACCAAGCGCGAGAGGTTCTTCATCCATACGTAATGGAACTTGGGGAGAGGATACTGCTCCACCTCCTCCTCCTCCTCCTCGTCCACGTAATAGTCCTGGATGAGAAGCAGATCGACATGCTTTTCCTTCTTGTTAGAGGTCACATGACATGGTGATACCTCGTAACGTTGTCCTCTCTTCTTTAGAATGTTGAGATTCACCGATACGCTGTTATGCTTCTCGAACTTACTGATGTTCTTGGCTTGTACAGGGAACTCAATTTCTTGGATACTCGATTTTCATCCTTAGCTTGAGGATGTAGTGCAGAGAAGATGGTCCACTTGAAGCACTCGTTGTCTTGGTTCTGCACATTTACGCAAGCATGTTTCTGCTGAATGAAATCGGGAAGGGGGATGTATGAACTCCCATTCATAGGCTTGTACTTATTGATGTGTACGGTAACGCTCAGAATCTGCCGGAGAGTCCAGCCAGAATCTTTATCCTGGAACTCTTCCATTGCAGTCTGCAAGGGTTGCTGCGCTTTTTCTACGAACCATTCAGAGAGGTTCGCAGTTTGAAAGATGGCGGCATTTTTAGTGCATTTTTACTCCGAAACACTCAGAGCCATTCCTGACTATAGCATACTCTGCTGCAAGTTCAAGCCGAACCTTAACAGCATCGTACTCGGTAAGCACTGCCTTGATCTTTTCTTCAAAGAGACGTAGAGCATCGTTCAAGAATGAAATGATGTCAAGATGACTAAGGTTGGTAATGCCTGATCTTATACGAGTATCAAAAGCTGAATGAAAATCATCCCATTTAACTTTGGGTTGATCAGCTGATACCGTGGCAATATTACCCCCTCTCTTTGAATATTCAAGGAGCTTACCTTTAATGCTAAGCAAATGTGCAGAGATTGTCTGAGACTTTTGCTTTTCCTCTCTGGACCTGTACTATCCCTCCATGACTTCCTTCCCAAGAGAGAGATTCTAAGGTCTGGTCGATTTGCGACACCAGGGACCCGTGTCCTCTAGAGGACGACTGATACTGGCGGCGCGCCTCTCCCGTTCCCGCCGAATCACCTCTCGGTTGTCGGCGAACTCCTGAATTCGCCTTTCCGTCAGAACGAGTCTACTCCGCGGCCCGTCCGGCAGAAGCTTCTGCATAGGACGCCGTGGGTGCTGATGCGGATTGCCTAAAGGAATAAGTTCTGCCGGATCGAACACCGTCTTTTCTTTGTCCACCTTTGGAAAAGGTTTTGGCCGTTAGGACAATTCCTGCTCCATTAGGTAGGTCAGAATAGACCAGCGTTCTTGTTCATTGCACTCACCAATTTGCAGTAGAGATGCCATGATTACCAGCAGATGCCTGTGGTTTGCCCTTTATCCCTTATATCCTCTTGAAGACGCTTCATTACTTGTGGGCGAATCTGTTTAGAAGAAGAAATACTCCATCTCGCGGATTAGTTTCAGTAATTAACTACAGCTATTATTTTTTAACTCACGCTTACCCCCACTCTTGCGCGTCTATACTCTTACGCATGGCATTCTATCCCCACTTTTGCGCGCGCCTCTTTTCTTACGCGTGGCATTCTATTTTTAACTCACGCCTACCTCCACTCTCGTGCGCGCGTCTCTCTCTCTCTCTCTCTCTCTCTCTCTCTCTCTCTCTCTCTTCGTACGCGCGACATTCCATCCCCACTCTCACGCGAGCGTCTCTCTTCGTAAGCGCGACATTCTTCGTAAGCGCGACGTAAGCAGGACGATATATTGTTGCCCCAAAGGGTTGAAAATCTACTTCCACCTGCCGAAGATTTAGTTTACAATTGCGTACATTTTGTTTCTGTCAAAAAAATAATTCCTGTAAAAATAAATTCAATTAGTATTTTTAAATTCAAAGTAAATTCCTCAGATTTTGCCTCAGAAGTTTGAACTGGCAATTGCGGCGCAAAGTTCGGTGCGTTGTATTTCGATGACCGCGCCTGCGCGTAGAATAAAGCGGGAAATATTAAATTTAGATACTCCGTTCTTGTTAATAAAAGGATTAAACTAATGAATTTTTTTGTGGAAATATATTTATTTATAAGTGATTATAACTATTAGTAGGTAACTAATAACGATAGAAACGTTTAAAGTCATATAAAAGAAGTTTGGATTCGCAATTGCGGCGCAAAGTTCGGTGCGACAGTATAGGCAGATTTCTATTACTCAGAGTTATTTTTCTTATTCGCTTTACTTGAGTAAATATTAAGTTAATGATACGATTTAAAACATATTTTCTTTGTTGTGTTCTTGACAAAGAATGTTTATTACATATTATTCACTTTCCCTATGTACAACTAATGTAATCGGCTTATAAACAAATTAATTCCACCAATTTCATGAAAAATTTAAACTTAATCATTGTTTAATATTATTTATTACTATTTTAAAATAAATAAGAGTGTAGAGTTCAAAAGCACTTACCTTTCGCTTTAAAATAAGCTATTAAGAAGCTTAAAATTATAAAAAGAACCAAAGATTTAGGGAAAATAGTGCGCGCACAGCGTTAAGTAGTATACATTTTGCACTAATTTCGCAACACTTCAGCTTCAAGTAAACTGTTTTTAAAAATTCAAAATCCCTCGCAATCGTTGGAATAAATGCAATTGATAGTATTTAATTTCATATTTTGAACTCTAGTAGGTAATTTTTTACGACGAGTTATAGATACAATTAAATAGTTAATAACAATTTATCCGACCATTTTCAGACCTATCACCCTTGATATTCGTAATCAGGAGGCAAAAATACATAGGAATCACCTTGGTGATACCGTGGCACTCCATCGGCTACGAAAACCTACTTTGCTCCTAGACTACGTGGTATTCTACTTCGCATGGGCTGTATCGGTCTGTCACAGCTAGATAACGACGCGCGGTAATGACACAGGCGCGCACATCGTCAGTGGGCTCGTGCCGGCGCTGTGCATATACCTATCTATACGGCGGGCTCGTGTTGGCGCTGCGTATATCTGTATGCAGTGGGCTCGTGCCGGCGCTGTGTATATTGCTATATATACCCGCCTGCGCCAAAACTGACTTAGAGAGAGATGGGGGAGGGGGGATGCTCCAGAACCGGCCTAGACAGAGATGGGGGAGGAGGGATGCGCCAGAACCGGCCTGCGCCAGAACCGCCCTGCGCCAGAAGCCCCCTGCGCCAGAACCCGCCTGCGCCAGAATCCGCCAAGCCTAACTACTGACTTATTTATTGCCCGTCATCCGCGTCTTCTACATTTTACGACAATTCTTTGCACCCTAGGATCCCCCCAGTCTGCTGAGGAAGCTGAGCAGCCGAGCGGGGCCAGGAGGTTGGGTAAGAATTTTTTATGCTTGCAGTCTTGTACTTCACATAGCTCAGAGCAACCGGGACAACCCCAGCAAAGAGCCACGTCACATATTTAACGGTTTGTCTTTTACGCAAAAAAAAAATATAAATTTCTAAACATTTCTAACAAATTTTTTATACATCCGAAACTGAAAACCAAAACTGTACCATCTTCATCTTCACATTTTAAAATTTTCTTTTCTTTTTCTAATTATTTTTCCATTTTTATGTGATTTACGGTTCTAAATTCCACATGTTTTCCTCTACTAACTGATCCCTCTCTCTGCAATATCGTTCAAACAATAACAAGCAACGATTTGTAACACCAAAGAAACATTGAGATCAATTCATATTTACTATCAATTAATATTTTTAAAATATAATGATAAAGCATATATTAAAGTAACGAAAACTAGATTATAAATTGCCCAATGGAAGCTATTTTTGGATAGCAATTTCGTTTTTAGTTTGGTAAACTATTATAGAACATATGAACTTATATTTTATTTAATTTATAAAGCTACAATAATAGTAATAGATTTGGTATGTAATACTAAAAGTTTTTTTTTAAATTAAAAAAACATGTCTCAAGATTTTAAAAATTATCAGAAATTTCATTCCACACAATATTCTCTATTAATTGACCTGATTCGTTTTGAATACGTATATTATAAGGATTTCGACAACTAGATAACGCTACATAGAATTGTCCATGTGAAAACAATAGTATTCTTAAAAGAATTTCTATCGAATCAAAACTTTGACCTTGTGATTTATATATTATCATGGCAAATACTAATGTAATTGGAACCTGTTTTCTATAAAGAGTAAATGGAAAAGAAGATGAATTTTCTGTATTCAATGTTATTCTTGAATTCAAAACTTTTTGACCGATGTTTTCTCCTGTCATTATTTCTGCTCCAATGTTATATTTACATAATTTAGTAATTTTTAAACGTGTAACCATACATAAACCATCTGCAATACTTATATTTCCAATTAACATAATGATTGCATTTATTTTTAAAATTAATTGATGAGGTGGTAAACCTTCTCGTATGTTGTTTAACATTTCATTTGGACAATTTAAGTGAATTTTTTCTTCAGTTTGATCTACTCCTTTATGTGTTGCGTAATCTATACTATTTTTAAATTCTTCTTGTAATAATTTTAAAACTTTATTATTTAAAATTTTTATATCTTCGTGATGAGGAGCTAAAATAACACTATTTATGGATGCATGTACGTTAATATATCTGTAAATATAATTGTCTGTAAATTTCCATGTTTCTAAAATTTCAAAGTTAGTAATTTTACCTGCGCTTATTTTTAATAATGAGGAAAATTTTGCATTATTTGAATTATACCAGAAATCTGAATATTTAATTATTTCTTCCATTATGGAATTTTTGTATCCATTTTTGATTACAGGTAAAATTTGTTTAAAATCTCCTCCTAATACTACTAATTTTCCTCCAAAAAGAATTTTGTTATTACAGACATTTCGTTGTGTATTATTTATAATTTATAGATCATTCTTCGGTATCGTTGAATTTTTATCCCGAATTACTAAATCTGCTTCTCTGAATTTTTTTTATCAAAATTTATATTTCTCTATATTACTTAAATCTAAAGATAATCTAAAAGTCCAGTGATTTGTTAATCCCTTAGGTTATAAAATAGCTACTATTCCTGTGCAAGCTATAGATACAACTTTTTTATTTAATTACATATAAGAGTGAATTTATGTTTTATATAAAAAAGTTTTTCCTTAACCTCCAAGTCCATCAATAAAGAAGAGTTTGTGTTTACTTATTAGTTAATATTTCAAAAATAGATTTTACTAGGATATCATTAGCGCGCGTAAACGCGCGCGAGGGTTATAAGTAGAGGGAAATGAGATCCCTCATCACCTTCAGCAGCACCATATAGTACCATGAGTAATAAATATTTCAAATAACATGGAATAAATGGAAAAAGGAATATAGCCCCTTTAACGCTATGCACTTAGACTATAGCACAATACATTGATACTTTTAATTTATAATAATTAGTACAAAAAACTTAGCATAAACTATTAATTAAAAAAGTTTTTCCTGATCCTCCAGGTCCATCGATGTAGAAGCAATTATTTTCAGCATTATTATCAACATTACTTTATTCATTAAATACTACATTTAAAATTTTATCAATTATTTCTTTTTGTTTATCATTAAGTTTATTCATTTTTTCCAGTGCATATTGAAAGAATTAGTTATATCTTCTGTATCATTTGAAGCCACATGATAGTTATTAATTATTTCTGTTAATTGGTGCAGTTGAGGAAATTCATTAATATTTTAACCTTTCATTTCAAGTATAGATTGTATATCAATAATAGTTTTACAATAACTTTCATTTTGACTGAAATGTCTAGTATAATCTTCGGACATTGAATATTTAAAATCTTCCTAAAGCTTATCTCTATGAACAGGATTGCAATGTATCAAAATACGTACGAATAATCTTCTAAGTTGTCTTGGCATCATAAATACCTCTGCTTCTGACATTGCATTGGACCATTCATCGTCAGTTTCTATAAAACCATAAGCTAAACAGGCTTCTGTAAGTTTGTTTCAATTCACCATTGACTGTTCTCAAATGTTCAAAACTTATTGCACCTTTAATTCTGAATAATAATATTCTTAAATGAAAGAGTTCAGTCTTCTTTTACACCATTTGCTTTCTGTAATACTATTACATTTTATTGTTTTAAAAATATAGTGTTCAGGAATATCAGAATAATAACATTGGCGTGCTTCTAGATCTCGAGCATTGAGTTGAAAGTAATATAATCTACAAGCATACATACTTTATTCAATGAATTATTAATATTGTCTGAATCAGTATGAACAGTGATATTTTGACAATCTGGAAGATGTAATGGTAATCGATCAACTGAGTGACTTTTTGCTTGTAATGCTTTGGATAAAATTCGCCATACTGCTTCTACTGGAACTACATAACGTGTATCGACAAATTGACTAATTTCATCATGTTCAATGACTGAAGTATCAGTAATACTGTTAGTAATTATTACTGATGCTGCATCATTTCCTTTATATAAATATTTATGTAAATATTTAACAGATTTGATACTCGAACATATTTGAACATTTGTGACAATTAAATCTTAAAGATAACTCTGGGCAATAAAGCACAACAAAGCGATTATCTACTTTATAATTATTATGACGCATATAAGTTTTTCCAGTATTCTTTCTACGATAAATTGGATAACTATTTTCATTAATTATAGTTTCTTCTTGAAATTGTTTCTGAAACTTTTTAGAACACTTTCCATCGATCGACTATGCACCAGTCATCACATGGTCCATGTATCATATTATTCATAACAATATTGTGTAAATTTTGATAAATGTGTGGATCAGGGATTTCTGCTGATATAAATTGGTCAATTTTGTCGACGGTATCAATTTTATTTTTTAATTTAACTAATAAATGACAGTGTGGTAAACCACGTTTTTGGAATTCAATAACATAAATATAAGCTGTAACTTTTCCAAAATATTGTTGTTTATCTATGAAATCGAGCAAAGCATTTTTTTTTAAATGAAATACTCTTGTACAGATATCAGGTCTATCCGATGGTTGTTGCCCAATTAATAAATTCTCTTGAATTTCTCTCCATTGTGAATTGCAAGTCATTGTAATAAATAAATCAAATTTTCCTTTTTTTCGTTGAATAGCCATAGAATCATGATAATACTGTAACATATATCGCGGAGATCCTATGAACGTTGATGGTAAAATTACAATTTTTCCTATTCTCATATTTTCAAAAGTATTGACTCTATTTTGTAAAAAGTTCATTAATCCTTTATAGGATGAAACTCGTAATTCCGCTTGATGTAACTTACAATAATCTATACGATCCTTTTCAATTTTTACATAAGAATCAACAACAAATTGTTGAAATAAGCGTCGACCTCTAATAATAGCATTGAATTCATCTGTAATAGCAATTTTATTTTTCATGTAAGCATCCCTTGATATTTTGCCTCTTCCATTTTTTTTCTTCAAATCTTTATGCCATCCTTGACAATCCGTGGGATAAAACAATGGATATATCCAAGGCTCAACATTTGGATCTAAGGCATTAACTGGTTTTAATTCCTTTGCATTTTTTTCACGTATAACAACATAAGCATCAGGTATTTCACCATCAGCCGTAGTATTAAATATTGCGGCAACTTCGTTTGTTCTTTGAAAATTATATCGTCGTTTATCAGTTCCAGACTTTAATCAAAACAGTAATTGTAACTCTTGTGGTGAATTAGGATTTTGTTTTTTAAGTTCTTCACCCATCATTTCATATGACTTTGAAAATTCATTATGCTCTCGCATTAGATTTTCAATTAATTCAACGACACTTTGATTTATTTCACAGTTGTTTGCTGTACGATGTTCAATTGCTTCATTAGCATCTATTACAAAAAGTTGACCATAAGAAGGTCTTTCATTATTAACAGGATTCAAAGTTGTATTAATTTGATAGTAAATTTGACCTTGTATTTTGAAGCAATAAGGACCAGGACGTCTATTATTAAAATGAACAATATTAGCATTGAAAGATGCAAAAGAAAATAAATTATTGTACCAACGAATATGTTTAAAAAAATCTGTAGAAAGTTCATGCTCTAAATTGAAAAGCTTTTTTAATTCAATGGGAAAATCATCATTAATTTGTAATTCAACGTTTCCATGGCTACAACAATCGTTAAAAGAATTACCTTTTGAAACTCTTTCACCAGGAAAATGTTTGACATTGCAATGAATACATCTAATATTCATTTCACCAAGATAGTTTTCTTGTGTTGCTCTGCATACATTATAAATTCGTTGTTCGCAAGCATTAAATTGACTTTCATGAACAACATTATGTTTGTGTACATTGTTTTGATGAAACTCTTGTCTATTATATGAATGATCAAGATTAACAAAATATTGATTAATTAAATTATTTTGGTAAGCATTAATAAATCGTCGTTTTCATTAAACTTTTGTCTATTATAATAATGATCATTCTGCTGATGTACATCGTCATTTAGATGAAAATCTTGTGTATTATAATAATGATCATGATTAACAAAATCTTGATTGAATAAATCAGTTTGTTGTAAATTGTCATTTTTATGCTTTTTATTTTTAATTTGTCTAATATAGGAATAGTTATGTCGAATATTTTATTTTAAATATATAAATATAATCTTTTAAATATAAAAGTATTTAGTATGCAGTACGGGCGAAACTTTGTGAATTAAGATATTCCATGTATACTTTTATACATTCAAATATTGGTGCAGTTTTGAGTGAGCAACAGCAGCTCCCCTATAATATCTGATATCGGTCGTTGCAATAGCCCCGCGGCGCGGCGAAAAAAATAACTACGACAATCAAGACTGAGAACGATCCGTCCGTCCGTCGATACAGCAGCTTCTATTTTCAGCTTCAATTTTACCGAGATTTTACCGAGATTTACCGAGCAACAGCAGCGCACTCTGCATTAGCACGGCGCGGCGAAAAAAGTAACTACGATCAAGACCAACGACGGTCCGTCGGTGCGGCAGCTTCAATCTCAATATGGCAGCCTTCAATTTGCAATATGGCGCTTACTCCCTTTATTAGATAGGATAGCACAGTGTGACCTAAATACGTACTTAAGTCACGCTTATCCGTGACCTCAGTAGTCGATTATTTCACCGCGAATATCTCACTTACTACGCTCGTGCGCTAACTTCACGATGAACTAATCAACTGCTTATATCATGTATAATCGTGACTGCGGATTTAGGTAGGCTGTGCTATAAAATTATATACGATACTGGTGACCTAAGTGACCCATCGTACGGCGTGAATATCACCCGCGCTGCGATCGGGCGCTATTTACACTCCATGCAATAATGGGCCACTTAGGTCACGTGTATCGTAATGTACTATTTGTTCATTTGTCAACTGATTAAACATAAACATGAAATGAAAGCATTAGTACTATCATAAATATCATTTTTAGATACTGAATCATGAACAATTGTCCCATTTGGTTCTGGTAAAATAAAATCTTTACAACATTTTCCTTCATTTCCTAATATACTTTGAGTATAAAATAAAGCATAATGTATTTAGATAAGTGTGTGGACACTATTTAATTTGGTTTTAGTAGTTGTGAAAATATATTCTTGATTGCCTGAATAGATTTCTTCGAGGCAGTGGTTCGAGAAAGATTAAAGAAATAAAAAGTCCCTTCGTTACGAAAACCTTATTTATTTCTTTAACCCTTCTCGAACCACTGCTTTGGAGAGGTCGAGTGAGCCAATCAAGAACATATTATAAAATAAAGCATTATTTTCCTTATTTTCATGAAAATCTTCTTCAAAACAATTTTTAAATTTGTTCCAAATCATATCACCTTTAATATTTTCTGCTAAAATAAACCATATGATAAACTTGCCCTTAAATTATTAAATTATAAATAGCTTTTTCACTTTTTACATTTGCACTGACAGTTGCAAAACAAAATAGGTTATTGTAATATCTTACTAATATTCTATAATGCCTGTAATTTTATACAAAAAATTTGTATGAGAAAAAGGGTTTCGGCAGCATATTCTACGGCAAATTTCTTACACAAAAAGCATCGATTTTTTTTTAATTTTAACTCATAATCTCTTAAATAAACTAGAAAAATCCATTTCTTGGATGAACACTTTATAATCTTAACTTTAAAATGATGAACATTAATAATTTTACGAATAAATCAACAGAACAAAATTCTTAAATATTAATATTTGAGTTACTTATATCGTAATATATTCTGGTCAAACACATAACACTATGAATAGTCTAAGAGATGAGCTCGAAAAATACACGTATATGGGAAAAAAAACTCGAGATACGGTTGATTCTTATTGGAACCGAACCCTCGAGTGCAACTGAATACAAAATGGCAAGTATTAGACACGCGATATTTCATTGAAAAGCGTGGCGGGCGATTGAACAAGTGAATTTTTTTGCAAAAAAATTTATAAGATATACGGATAATAATTGCGAGAAGTAATTGTATTTATTCTCACGATGCCCGGAATATTATTGTCAGACTAATTGCTACTGTTGAAATGACGTAAGACGAGCACAAAGTTACATAAAATTTATAAAAATTAAAATTGTAGCGATAGACATACAAACTTATTCATTGTAATCTTTGTACATGACAAACGTTATATACAAAATATCAGACGAATAAATTATCGATTATTTATAGAAGCAACGAGCGGATGTACAATCTACTCTACTTAGTAATTCAGTAAATTTCTATCCTTATTTCATGAAAAATCTATGTCCAAGACGATCATTTGCAATTAAATATAAGATTTAATTCATACAAAAAATCGATCCCACATTTAAAAAAAACAGTAACAAATTCTAGCATGTAGAACGCAATTTTTTTTATGGAAAAACTTGCCGTCCCGTCCTATAATAGATACCGATGGGTACTATCTTAAAATTTTGCATGGTTATCCAAAGTAATTTGTTGTTAACAAAACACTGTTAGAAAATCTCGTATCGGATTTTTCATTCTACATGTATTTACTACTATTCTTAACCAATTTTTGAAGAATTCAAACTTCATCTTGTAATCATTGTAAACACAATTTTTGGTTATTTGTATTTGTATGTATGTTTCACAATAGTATGTTATTATTATCGAATGGTTACAAGATGTTCAATAAAAATAATTATTATTATGTATTACAAAAATGTTATAAAATAAATTTCTATGATTAAAGTTCGGAAATCAATCAAGCTAAAAAATATTAAATTAACATTTATGTTTATATTTTAGTTTTATATCCATACTTAATAAAAAAAAATAGAACTACAATTTCTATTTGAGGCTATCGTTCTCACAGTTTAACATAATATTATATTATACATAAATATTATATATAAACATATATTATAAGTATATTAAAAATTTTATGAGATTCTTGATGACACTGACATTTAGTAGTTCATCGATTATCTATGATAGGACGGGACGGCAAGTTTTTCCATAAAAAAAATTGCGTTCTACATGCTAGAATTTGTTACTGTTTTTTTTAAATGTGGGATCGATTTTTTGTATGAATTAAATCTTATATTTAATTGCAAATGATCGTCTTGGACATAGATTTTTCATGAAATAAGGATAGAAATTTACTGAATTACTAAGTAGAGTATAAGATTGTACATCCGCTCGTTGCTTCCATAAATAATCGAAAAAGTTTTCATAATGCGAAACAATCCTGTAATATATTATGGGCACATTTTTCATGTGATAATGTCATGTAAGAACATCATTCCTATATGTACACACGGATACTATTGAACTTTGAATAATATCGAATTAGTGCTATGCTTTGCGCATGTTTGTGACCGGTCACGGAACGCTCTATTTACCGGAAGTACGGTGACCTAACCTCCCACACTAAATACGGCGTAAGAGTGATCAGTCATTAAACGTCAGCTGGAATGCGCAGGACGTGGCGGCAATCGCAGTAATTCCGACAATTCTACCGACAGTATCTTTTCACAGGCTATCCACCTTTTCACATGTCACAATTTGGTCGAGTGTTTATAATGATGAATACATATATATTTATAATCCTTCTCCGATTTAGACAATTATTTATTTATATCAACTCAATTGCTACTTATAACAAAAACTTGCCAATTTCTTTATTGATATCATAACTTTCTTTTGCTATATTAAAATTGAAATTTATGTAAAATCGACGGTATAGAGAAGAAACACTAAAGAAATGGTAGTCTGTCCAACAGATCCTTCAAGCAAAGATGTTTACGCATTCATATTGATATAGATAGATGAAAATTTCAAGTTATTCAGCTTCATGTATAAGCATCATGTTCTTTCAGTGTCTGTGATTCACTCATTTACGAGGTAAAAGAAGACACATACATTAACATAATTATTTGTTGAACTAATTAGAAACACCTTTTTAATCATTGCATTATAATCACATTTCTTATCAACCTTTACTAAGGGAAAAGTAATAAACGTACACAATAAACCTGCTAGAATATTATTTACATTATTATTGAAAGTTTGACTTTAATTTACATAATGAAAATAGACGTTTAGAATAAACACTCTGAATTTTCACCACATAAGGGATATCGAGAGTTTAAAAATTAACTTTGATTAATATAATAAAATAACTGTATAGATAGAGAAAACACTTAGAATTTTTGTGACATTGAGATATCAAGAGTTGCAAAATTAATCTTCAAGTTTTACATGAAGAAACGACCTTATACTTGCCAGCCTTTTACCTTGAAAAGGTTTTTTTGGGGGGGGGGGAGATTTCACTACTTTTAAAAAGTATGTAATACCTAAATTACAAAGAATAGTTAACATCAATTGAATAAGTTATAAATTTAAAAATTAATGTGTATATGCTCACTGAAGATGGCCGCGGCAGTGGTACTAGTATTTGTCACTAGCGCCCTAGTTTTAAAAGTGTGCGCGCGTGCTCAGTCTGTGGCGTCGGTAAGTCGCTCTGTAGTCCTGGGGTTATCAACGTTACGTCTGCTATACCGTCAGTGTTTAACCTCTCGCGTGATTAACTTTGTCGCTGTTAAAGTATTTTAAAATTGTTGCTACGGAATGGAAACTCGTACTCAGGAGCAACTATGGATGGTCAGCTACTCCGAGGAGTGATTTATTTTGGGACTTGTACACTGTAGTGATGGGAAACTTGTGCTTTCCCTTGATCGATCATTGCTGTTTGGAGTCAGATAAGTTTTTTTTTTTTTTAAATTATTGAGACTTTTTGTAGATTTAAAGCACCGGTGCTTTGTTAAAAGAATTTTGTCTTTTTGTTTTCAGGTCACTGTGTCAATGCTGCTTCGAAATTTATGTGTTACGTCTTAAGAGGATTTTGACGTCTCCCCTGGAATGGCATGCCGAAGCTAGTGCACAAGTTTTCGCTAAAGTTTTTTCTAGTGAGAAGTACAACAGTGTTGTAGAGTGTTTTAATAAACATATTTAATTAATTTACATGACTTGACCAGTGCTTTTGACTTTTTGTAGTTTTTAAATTATGTATGTGTGTGAATAAGTGTAAATCACTATGGTGTTTTTCAATAATTATTGTGTGAATTTGTGGATCTCAAGTGTGATTTGTCAAGAACAAGCAAAAAATGGTATAGTTATTTTCACTTTTTTTCCTACACATAATAATTTAATAATAATTCACATGATAATATAATTCACATAATATATATGATAATTCACATAATAATTTAATTTATGTTAAAGTGTTTTGTGTTTTTTGGCACTGTTTCCCTGGATTTGAATGGACTTATTGGTGTATGTTTATGTCAGACCTATCTGATTGAGTTCGTCTTTTGGAGCAAAGGCCGTCTCTTTCAGATTGCTCTTCCTGGGTTTGACTAAGTTTTGATGTGTAAATAGTGGGTCTCAATAATTGTGCACATTGAATTTAGTTTGTGCGTTGGCTTAATTATTTGTTTTATTGCCTATGGAATTGATAATGACTTTTGCCGACCAAGTTTCGTTTGTGCATGAATAGAGGAATACTTATGAACTCAGTGCTTCGTGCAAGTGCGTTGCTTTAATTTTTTTAAATTATAGTTTGAAAGTTTTATTTGTGGGTCCAATATGGGATATTAATAATGCTTTTGGGGTGCCTGTCTATTAAGTTAACTATTTGCTTGTTTTCTTATTTGACAGACTCCTATGCTAAACTACTCTGTGGTACGTTAAACTATTTATACTGAGTTTGGGGTATGTGAAAAAGGCGTTGGAAGTGCAAACTGTGAATCTTTCAACGTCTTTTATCTTGGTACACTGTGTTGAATTACGTTCAATGTTTTCTATTATTATTTACACTCTGTATTATAGCTGACAACCTAATTTACTTTCATCGTTAAATATTTATTCATCACAGCCATAAAATTTATATATACTGCATTTACTGCTAAACCATAATATCAAAGAAAGTATAAAATATATATATAATATCAACTTCCATTTGGTCCCATTAAAAATGGAATAAATATCTGCAAAAAATACATGTTTACAAAGACCAGAGCTTATATATAATAACTACTGTATTAAGGTACTAAAAAATGTATGTAAAATATCCATAGATTTTAATCACTATTATAATAATGACTACATATAGAAATGAGAGCGAAGAGTATATTGAAATAAGTAAGCTACATTTTGAATATTTCGGTCTTCGCCTGATTTAAAATCTGTTATAGCTATAAAACCTTGTTTTAACATGCTAAAACAATACAATTGAGTTTATCTAAGAACTTATAGTTTTGATTTTTATAGTTATGCACCTGACAATTTAGACCCTAAAGCCATGAAATTGATGGAGTAAGTATATAATATACACATGCTGATTATTGTATAAAATATTACTGTTGCATCAAGCAAGAATATTCTCTATTATATAAACTGAATAATCTCTAAAATCCAACAAAATAAAACACTTTCACTAGCTATTCATAAGAATCCCTTTCGACGAACAGCCTGAGAGTCTACCTCCCAGGAGACGATACGAAAAGTTATGAACTATTCATATACACTTAAACAACTTAGAAACTTTCATGCATGAGCGATGCATATTCTTGACACTTCACTAGCTTCTCACAACAGAAAATAATTTTTTCTTTATATAAACTGAATATTCTCTGAACTAAGAAAATAAAACACTTTTACTATCTATTCATAAGAATTCTTTTCGACGTACAGCCTCAGAGTCTATCTCCCAGGAGACTATAGGAAAAGTTAACATAAGCACTTCCACAATTGTAGAAACTTTCTTGCGTGGAAGATTGAATATAATCGTAACACTCAACCAACTTGTCACATCACAAGAAAATTATATAAACAGGAAATTCTGTATAAATTTTCTTTGATTCTTGAACGATGAAAATACAACACTTTTACTAGCTTCTCATCAGGATCCCTTTCGACATACAGCCTGAGAGTCTATCTTCCAGGAGACGATAGGAAAAGTTATGAATTATTCATATACACTTAAACAACTTAGAAACTTTCATGCATGAGCGATGCATATTCTTGACACTTCACTAGCTTCTCACAATACAAGACAATTTTTTCCTTATACTGAATATTCTCTATGTTGAAACTTTCTTCGATTCTTGAACCAAGAAAATAAAACACACTAGCTATTTGTAAGGATCCCTTTCGACGTATAGCCTAAGAGTCTATCTCCCAGGAGACGATAGGAAAATTTAATAATTGTTCATAAGCACTTCCACAATTGTAGAAACTTTCTTGCGTGGAAGATTAAATATAATAATAAAAAACTTACACTTCTGCTAGACAGGTATAAACTGAAGAAAATATAATTTTTTCACAATGCTGCAGATCTCAATATCAGACCTTCTTCAATAAAATTTCTCTTGTCACAATTACTTCTTCTATATATAAACTGACAGCTTCATAACCTCATAATCTGAAAAATAACAGAGAATATTTAAACAATGAATCAGTTCACAAATTCTTTATTTATATTGAATATCTATAAAAAATAAAACTAAATACTTATCTAATTATATAAACTATTAGTTGATGATTGCTTCTGATTGCATAGAAAATCGACTTTGCTAAACACTTTTGCAACTTTTGCAACATACAATTGAAGGAGGCTGAATCCCTACCAGCAAAACCTGAAGAATTTAGCTGAATTCATAAATTTTATGGCCAGGTCCAATGTAGAAGAGGCACGCTCGGACCTGCCCAAGCAAAGAACACAAGAAGTGTTTCACAGAGAAGATGCTCCAGAAGGAGAGGATCCTCCACAAGGAGTGAATCCACACAATTAATCTATAATTTTTAAAAAATATACAGTATAAAATCTAAAAACTTGTGTATATTATTTATACAAGATACTTGCGCTTATGACAGCTATTCTTCTAGAAGTCCAAAGAACTTGATAATTTGTAATGACCAGATGGACAGCAAATTTTGTAGAAACTTTCTCCGATACTTCAGCGATGAAAATACAACACTTTCACTAGCTTGTCACACGGATTCCTTTCAATATACGTATACAGCCTGAGAGTTGTAACCTCTCACGAAACAACAGAAAAAATTTAATAATATTGAATAGATATGTCAACAACTGTAGAAACTTTCGTAGACACATTCTTAACACTACACTAACTTGTCACATCACAAGAAAATTCTTTTCTATAATCTCTTATGTATTTCCTATTAATAATGATCAAATCTTGTGGCGTAGGTAGCATAATCTTTGAATCAAAATAAGAACACGCTTACTCTGTACCAGTTATTATTCTAAACTTAATAATGAATTATCCTTTAATAAAATACTTTTCACTTCACCATCTTGTCACAGGAATTCCTTTAGTATATAACCCTACAGTTGCGTAACCTCCCAATGGAAATAGGAAAACATTGACTGTAAATTCTGTAAAAACTTTCTTCGATACTTAAACGATGAAAATACAGCACTTTCACTAGTTTGTCACATGGAAAAATAGAAACTTTCTTGCATGAAAAATCATGAAATACTTTACACTTCACTAGCTTGTCACATTACGAGAAAATTTTTTCCTTGTATCCTGATAATTGTATGCCTTCCATTCTAATAAAACCTGAAAAATAAAAGAGAACATTTTAACAAAGAATCAGTTCACAAATCCTTTATTTGTATTGTATATTTATATAAATCAAAATAAAACTAAATACTTATCTAATTATGAACTATTAGTTTATGATTGCTTTTCGATTGTGTACAAAAGAATTTAACACTGTTTTAAAATATATATTTAGGTTAAATTTATATTACATTTAACACTGATTTATAATTATTAACAAACGCGCCCCTTGATAAAATTGCTTGCTTATCTATCTATACCTTAGCACTGTGTTATTGTAATCGTCGTCTGCACCACATATCTGTACACAAGTATATATCTATAGCGCTGACGTCACACATGATGACGTTTGGCGGAAAACAATTTATCAGGGAGAACAATTTTTTTGACGAGAATTCATGAGCCGGAACTTTCAATTCAGAATAACATTTAATAGAAGCCATTTCACAAAATATGACCCTGATGTGATTTTATTACTTTCGTCTCAAGCTTTCGTTTGAGTAGTTCTATGTGACAAATAATGCTGTCAAAGTGAAAAAAACCGTAAGTCAAGTTTCGAACAATGCCTATGAGATGTATAATAGGGTCTGGCTAGCGCCCGACGGCGGCGTGCGTACTGAACGTACCTTATACTTGCCATCGTGGCGCTACCGCGCCCCTTGATTATTAAAGCCATGAAAGCCGGTTCTAAAGTCGTGGTAAGCGAAGGTTAAAATATAGAGAAATTGTTAGTTATAAACATAGTAACACAAAACAGACTGTGCAGTTACACGAAGGATAGGCCGCTGCCTAATTTTATTCAAATTCCTACTCGAAAATATTGTTAATAACTTATTTATAAACATTCAAGAGCCGAAAAATGCGTTTTTTTCAGTTTTTTGTACATAACTTGGAAACCAATAAATTAATTTGAATGGCGTCAACAGACGAATTGTAGACAATTGAATGTTAAACAAATTGCGCTTTTGAATGACTCGATAGCATCAGTTGGTTCGGATAAAATTTGAAATAATTAGGAAATTTTACTTTTCTTAAAAGTCGTAATCATGGCCTCAATTTTAACTTTTGACACTCGGGTCTTCGTTAACTAGTATTAATGTATGTATACTTACACGTGTGCGTGAGACAGACCAAATCGGTCTATTAGTTTCGGAGTAATGTAAGTTTGAATAATTAAATTCAATATCTTGCAGACTATCTGGACGCGTTTGTAATGAGCCGATTTCGATTTTTCGGACGGATTTGAAAAGTAGAACTATAATTCAAGAAGACGTATATTATCATTTTTCACGAAAATGCTGTTAAAACGGTGAAAAACGCAAATATAATTTCAAAGAAATTCTAGTCAAGAAAGTGTAGGCGTTACTATCGGCTGCAGCTTCAACTTTTCTCCCGTGGTGAAAAAATAGCGGGCGTGACGGTCAGCACGAGCCTCGACCTTTCTCCGTGCAAAAAAAATTGGTCGGGAGAAGGGTCGACCGACTGGCCTCCGATTTTGTTTTCCTATGACATTTTCTAGGCCGAATTTTCTCTTCTTATACCTGGTGTCCACAAATATGAGTGGCACTATAGCGCTAGCAGCTCTCAACAGCGGTGCAGTGTTACTCATATTATACCATGGACACCAGGTATAAGAAGAGAAAATTCGACCTAGGAAATGTCATAGGAAAAAAAATCGGAGGCCAGACGGGCGAACCTTCTCCCGACCAATTTTTTTTGCACGGAGAAAGGTCGAGGCTCGAGCTGACCGTCACGCCCGCTATTTTTTCACCACGGGAGAAAAGTTGAAGCTGCAGCCGATAGTAACGCCTACACTTTCTTGACTAGAATTTCTTTGAAATTATATTTGCGTTTTTCACCGTTTTAACAGCATTTTCGTGAGAAATGATAATATACGTTTTCTTGAATTATAGTTCTACTTTTCAAATCCGTCCGAAAAATCGAAATCGGCTCATTACAAACGCGTCCAGATAGTCTGCAAGATATTGAATTCAATTATTCAAACTTAAATTACTCCGAAACTAATAGACCGATTTGGTCTGTCTCATGCACACGTGTAAGTATACATACATTAATACTAGTTAACGAAGACCCGAGCGTCAAAAGTTAAAATTGAGGCCACGATTACGACTTTTAAAAAAAGTAAAATTTCCTTATTATTTCAAATTTTATCCGAACTAACTGATGCTATCGAGTCATCCAAAAGCGCAATTTGTTTAAAATTCAATTGTCTACAATTCGTCTCTTGACGCCATTCAAATTAATTTATTGGTTTTCAAGTTAAGTACAAAAAACTGAAAAAAACGCATTTTTCGGCTCTTGAATGTTTATAAATATGTTATTAACAGTATTTTCGAGTAGGAATTTGAATAAAATTAGGCAGTGGCCTATCCTTCGTGTAACTGCACAGTCTGTTTTGTGTTACTATGTTTATAACTAACAATTTCTCTATATTTTAACCTTCGCTTACCACGACTTTAGAGCCGGCTTTCATGGCTTTAATAATAATTTATTGGTCTGATATTTTGTATATAGCGTTTGTCATGTACAAAGATTACAATGAATAAGTTTGTATGTCTATCGCTACAATTTTAATTTTTATAAATTTTATGTAACTTTGTGCTCGTCTTACGTCATTTCAACAGTAGCAATTAGTCTGACAATAATATTCCGGGCATCGTGAGAATAAATACAACCACTTCTCGCAATTATTATCCGTATATCTTACAAATTTTTTTGCAAAAAAATTCACTTGTTCAATCGCCCGCCACGCTTTTCAATGAAAAATCACGTGTCTAATACTTGCCATTTTGTAGTCAGTTGCACTCGAGGGTTCGGTTCCAATAAGAATCAACCGTATCTCGAGTTTTATAAAAATAATCGCCTCATCTCTCCGTCTAGAACTTTCTATCATGAAAGTTAAGCAGCAAAATGTGTGGTTAGTACACAACTCGGTGACCGCAATGAAGTTAATCACTTAATTTTGAATAATTCTTTTTTGAATTTTATCCGAATACTGGTGACTAAATTGATACTAATCCATCGTCCAACGAATTTTTCAGAGTGCTTTCCACGATGTTAATAGTTATGATTTAGATGAAAATTTAATGCATAATTTTATGCACAACGTCTGCATACATTCGTGCATATTTCTACCCAATTGCTAATAATAATGTTATGGAATTACGTTATAGTATAACATTATGAAACAATGCTATTAGCGACATCACAAATTGGAATACTGTTTAATATAATTATAGATCATTTTTTAACACAAGTCATTTTTATCGTAAGGGATAAGTAATAACGTCGTTTTTTTAACAATATCCGATTGCTAAGTGCAACGTTATTTCTAAACGTTATTTTGTAACGTTCAATAACCTTATGGGCGGTGTTTCAAATTGGGAACTTTTATGACGTCATTTTGTAACGTCAGTTTTCAAGAACAAAATAACCTCAGCTTTTAAATTATTTGAATATTGATAATTACGTTTGTTATGATATTGTTATTGTGATATTTGTCCTTCGATTCGCAGTGCAATACTCCGCTACTGAGCCACGAACACTTGTACCAGAGATGACTAGAGAGATTGACAGAGAGCGGGGTTTTCGTACGACAAATTCCGAACGAGCTGCCTCGAGGAAAATACGCACCTCCAGATGTTGCGAAAAGTAAGAGGGCAAGGGGGCTGGGATAAGAGTTATAAAAACTGCTACAAAAAAAAGGCCTCAGTTTCGGGCCTCGGTGCAGTTTCCTCTGTCCTGCGCTAATCCCCTTAATGACCGTCAGTTTTGACGCAAACGAAATTTAATCTTTTTAAAAATGCAAATTTTCGAAAATCACATATTTTCGTGAATTCAAAAATTTTGCAACGATTAAAACAAAGTTGAATTGCGAAAATGGGATAATTTTAAGTTTTATATTTTTAAAGAAAGGATGAAATATATTTGCAAGATATAAAACTTAGAATTATCCGATTTTCGCAATTTGAACTTTGTTTTAATCGTTGCAAAATTTTTGAATTCACGAAAATATGTGATTTTCGAAAATTTGCATTTTTAAAAAGATTAAATTTCGCTTGCGTCAAAACTGACCGTCATTAAGGGGATTAGCGCAGGACAGAGGAAACTGCACCGAGGCCCGAAACTGAGGCCTTTTTTTTGTAGCAGTTTTTATAACTCTTACCCTAGCCCCCTTGCCCTCTTACTTTTCGCAACATCTGGAGGTGCGTATTTTCCTCGAGGCAGCTCGTTCGGAATTTGTCGTACGAAAACCCCGCTCTCTGTCAATCTCTCTAGTCATCTCTGCTTGTACTTGTTACTTAATTTTATGCTTCTATATTTTATATAACTGTATTTTAGAACTTGTATGGTAATTTTAAAGGATTTTCTCCATGATTAATTTACGCATACGCGTAAATACGTACTTTATTTTTATCAATACATTTCTTTAATTTTACTAATATTATTTTATTAATATTATTTTATTAATTACATAATTCTCTGTATATTTAACTACAAAAGTTTCTGCACATTTGTTCCATAAGGGTGCAATAAATTTTAAATAGTCGAAACGTTTGTAGATTTTTAAATGGTGAAAAATGTATTTCCAAACAATCAATTTTTAAGATTCCGAATAATGCGATCAATATTTTTTAAGATTTTGTCCGATTTTTAATTTAATATATTTATACACGAGAGTGCATTTAAAAAGAGGAGATATGTATCTATATATCTATCTGTTTTAGAAACTTCTAATGGCATTCATGGTCTAGACTTGTTGGTCAAATTCAGATTCAATTTATTGATACTATATAAATGAATGAATTTTGCAAACTGTTTTTAATGCTTAAATTTACAAAATTTTTTTCAAATTGTTAAATTAAAAATTTTTTAATAATTTGAATTTTTCGTTTTTTTATTTGTCCTTTTTTCCAGTTTCTTGTAAAGAATCAAAAACAGAAATAATTAAGAAACGAAATGAAAAATTGATATTTTTGTACATCTTGGAGTTCTATATGTGTATTAAGTTATCATATCTAAAAATGTTATACTTTCAAAAATTTGATAATTTGTTCTTGTTTTTTTATATCTTTATAAATAATAATTGATCTTTTTTTTCAATGATCGAGTGTTTATTATATTTTTTATAGTTTCGTAGTTCTAATATCTCCGTATCATTTTATTGGTTTCGAAATTCAAATAATTTTGTAATTTATTTTTTTTTTATGTTACAGTCTTGAATTCTTCGTCTTTGAGATGAGTGGACCTGCTTCTTAATACCACCATGAAAGCTTTCAATAAACTATCGTGAAAGACGTTTGCAAAATCTTATAATCGATATGTTTGCAATATGAATTTAGTTAAATATAGAGAAACATTTACAAGTACTAATTTCTGCGTTTTAATTTCTATTCGTAACAAATTTTGAGAATTCGTAACACCTGTTTGTCGTATATGTTAAAAATGGCAAGGTGCTGCGTTCCTAATTTTGTTAAGTGTTTTTCTTTTTTGTACACGGTTATGCATAAATATCTAAATACTTCTATGTATTCTGATCAAATTGCGCCTATTTTTTTTTAAATACAGCATCTGCTTGACATACAGTCAATGATTGATTAAAAGTTGGAAAAATTTAAAATTGTAGTAGTTTTTAACCTACTTAAATAGAATGTAAGGCAAAAGAATGGAGAATTAGAAAGAAAAGGGGAAAAAAAAGAAGAACAGAGAGAGAGAGAGAGAGAGAGAGAGAGAGAGATTTTAATTTGATTTAAAAACTTTATTTATTGTACATTATATTACATATTATTCATTATAAATATATGAATAGAAATTTACCTAAACACAATACGAATGAATCAGATGGTGATTTGAAATGGAGTGATATTGCAGATATTTGTGTGCAAATTATACAGTGAATGCTAACCTAACTCCTCTTGGTTGAACCAATATGTGAATACAGCAGTTTTGAATTGTGGCATTGAATACATTTTGCGAATAAAGGATGGCAGTGATTGGAGGATAATACTGAGAATGATACATAGAATGAGATCCTAAGTCTTTCTGTTGTAAAAAGTCTAACATCATCCCTCTCAGGCCTTATTATCAGAATTATTATCGCAGCACCAGCCGTGCTAATGCAGTTAAGCGCTTATGTTGCCAGCCTCGTTATCACAAGTCCACGCATTCCGTAAGGAATCAGCATGCCTTCCGGAAATTCAAACCAATCGGCCCATTTCAGAGCCACCAACGTTCAAACCGCCTACTGGCGTTGTATTCTATTTACAAGGAAAAGAGCCGGACAATAATTTTTTTGAAAAATTTAGAAAATTTCTAGACCAAAATCTTACATATCTTTATAGTGAAAAATGCTTCCCTGAGATTTTACAAATTAATGAAACTAGTCAGAAAATGTCAAAAAAATAGGATTATATCAACTTTAATCCTCTGTAACTCAAAGATACTTGATGGATAATATCTTAACAAATTCAGGGATACTCACATGTCTTAGAAACATTTAAAAAATATTTTTGTATAGGGTAAAAAAATTGGCAACCCGGTTTCTTAGAGAGCTACCCTGATATGTTTCCCCCCTTATATATTTCCCTATATAATTCTCTGTATATTGTACTACAAACTTCACACGTGTCACGTGGAATTTTTCCGCCCGCTCGGGAATTTCCAGTTAGTGTACAAATTATTTCTAAATATCGCAGCTAACTCTTACCCAGGTAGCAGGATTTCTGAAATAGGCACAAAGCCGGGCAGTGTTAGCAATCCGGTTATTACACAATGAAAACACAAATCATTAATATAAATAATTTCCGAATATATTCTTGTAAACTTTCAAAATACAGTTAACAATAATGCAAACAAATTAACGTTATTTTAACTACTTTATTAGCCAGCGTCCAACATAACTATATCCTTGATTTTTAGTCAGGGAGTCAGGGAGTTGAATAGTGGGATATCGTGCACTTTCTTCAAAAGATTTTTTGACAGTCAAAATTTGTTTGTGGTAACCTACTGAAAGTAACTCTAAATTCTCGACTTCGGACCTGATTGGGAACATTGTTATTATTGCAAAATAAACTTCAAAAAAGCATTTTTTTTTAGTTTTCCGCGAATAACGTTTTTGTAACGCATTTTATGCAAAAAAAGGTAGAGAGGAAAGTTGTTTAGAATTGAATTTCCAATCAGACACATGTATTCCCGAATGCAAAATTAACGTTTTCATCGCTAAATTGTTAAACAAAAAAAAAACTTTTTCCAAATTTTCACATTGCCACATTTTTTTCAAAAAAAAGATCTTTTTCGTCGGATAAGCTCTCAATGATGACTTTTAGTACAAACAATCTAAAAATCGTTGCCCGATCCGTATATCTCAAAATGGCGTCCTATTGCAAAATTATTTACCCGAAAATTTCAAATTCATTTCAAATTTGCCCATGGAACGATAAACGGATCCAACTGCGCTTAATCGATAGCTTTTGACGTACTTAATAAATGCTAAACAGGAATTTTCTTAAAATTAATATTTAACAACATTTTTAGCAATAAATAGTATTTATTTTCGCCAATTTTTAAGTTAAAGGAACGCGGTAAAATGTATTTTAAAGTCCTTAAAAAACCATGAATTTTCGTAAAAAATTCGTCAAGATCCGACCGATAGGAGCCGAGATACGAAATTTTTTTCAACCGACGATTACACCGAAACTATTTAATATTTTTTAATGAATTTTCACACAATGCTTGTTCAAATGATGCTCTAGATGATAGCGTTTTTCTTGATAGTTGTAATGGACTTAATTCTTGTAAAAGGACCGATGAACGGATGCGAGATCAGCGGTGGTGGGGGGGACCGCCGCTGCTTTACGCCGCCGGGTTACTTTCAGTAGGTTACCACAAACAAATTTTGACTGTCAAAAAATCTTTTGAAGAAAGTGCACGACAAAATGCCAGGGCTCCCGGACTATTTTGGTTTCCTATAAAAGGGCCGCGAAAAGATCCGCTACGGGACTCTATTAATTAAACTAACAAAAGAAACAAAACCAGGGAAAACTCCAGTTCGATCCAGCTGAAAGAACGCGAAATTTCCACTACGAAAATGTCCGCCGTAAACCCAGCCCGCCAATTACGGCATCGCCTTTAACACAAATGCAGCCACGAAAATCAATGTGAAGAGATACCAATGCTTCGTGCTGGCTTCGTGAAGTCCGATCGTGCTAATACCGGGACTGAGGCTAAAGCGTTTTTGATGCTCTGAAAAGCTTCCTGTTGGGCCTCTCCCCAAACCCACGCTCGCTCCTTATTGAGTAGGTACGTAAGGGGTGCTTTCAGATCTGACGCGTCTTTTATGAATTTATCGTACCAGTCAAACAGACCCAATAATTGCCGGATTTGAGTAGGGGTTTTCCCCCACGCAGAAGCTACATTTCTTGGGGTTGATCGTCAATCCTGCCTCTACAAGTACATCCAGTACGTGTTTGATCCACTTTTTGTGTTCTTGTAAGTCCTCAGTGGCTATGACGATGTCATCGAGGTAGCCAAATACGTGGGGCCACACGGAAGGGCCAAATAGGGACTCCATGAGACGCTGCAGAGTTGCGGGTGCATTGCAAAGCCCGCACGGCATGTGTAGGAATTGGAACATCCCCATACCGGGCACGGTAAAGGCGGTATACTTTTTACTGTTTTCTTTGGCTGAGATATTTCGTAATCGATCGAGGATCATAGCCATGGGTGGTAACGGGTAACCATCCTTCTTTGTAACGACGTTGACCGCGATGTAATTCACGCAGAATCTCTCCAACCCATCTGGCTTCGGCACTAACACGGGTAAACTGCAGAAATCGCTAGTTCTCGATTACTCCCAGCTTCAGGAGCTCTTCTACAGCTGCTTGAATGGCGGCCAACTTCTTCGGTGATTTACGTATACACTTTTGGCGAATTGGCGTTTCATCCGCGAGCTGGATGTGGTGCTCCGTCTTGGTAGTAAAGCCCAGAATATCCGGGGAGTACTCGGGTAATATCTTCTTCACGATTTCTTCGATTTCTTGGCGGTCATCCGGGTCGAGTTCCAGTATTCCGGTGCATTCGGCATATATTGCTGCTGCCGGTTTGTCATCTTGTCGGTCGAACTCCCTCCAGGGCCCCGAGGTTGCTCTCCACCAGCCTCGATGATCCATATCTATTTTGAACAAGTCGCTAAAGTCTTTGCCTAGCAGTATTGAGTGGTGAACTTCTTTTACGGCTCGGGCAGGTACGATGTTCAAGATTCCTTCTAAATCGAATCGGATATCGAGATATCCCAAGATTGGTGTTCGCGCCCCTGTGACGGTTTGGATGTGAGCTTCTGCTTGACGAAGCCGACTGGCAAGGCGCTACGCCACATCTGGGCCTACTAGAAAAATGACGGCCCCTGGATCGAAGAGTGCTCTTTGCTGAATTCCTCCGAGGAAAACTCGTAAGTAGTTTCGATTATCAACTGTAGCTCCTGCTATCTCTTCTCTGTTCGCTGGCTGAGCTCGGCACATCCACTAAGATGACGTTGCTGCCGTTGCTTAGCAGGCTCAGTGCTGTTTCAAGTGTTTCTAATTGCTTATACTCTTTAGCTTCCTCCGGATCTTCTTCATCCTATAGCCACGTCGCGACTTCGATTAATTCTAATTCATCCATGTCAAAGTCGTCATTGAAGTTATCCAGGACAGATATCTTCTTGGGTTGACTTAGTGGTTGAATTGCTTCTTCCTCTACTTCGGTGTCTCTTCTGATTTCCTCTGAGTCCTCAGCCCAAGTCAGGCGATCCGTGGCTGTCGGTTTGGCAGACGGCGTTTCCGACTTGAGTGGCGTGACTCGGCAACTTTGGCTTGGCTATAGGTGTCCAGGCTACGGCTGGGAAGCGTGATTTTTCTGCCGGTGGCGGCGGTATGTATCGAGCATCTTCTTCCACTTGTTCCTCATATCTTCTGCCGTACTTCTTGACATCGTGGTACGTCTCGATGCTTTTTACTTTTAGCGCTCTGCGATATTCTGGTCGTAAGCCTTTGATCAGAATTTTTATTTGTTTTCTTGTTTTCAAGGGCTTACGCAGGTGATCAGCGATATAACGGAAGTTTGTGACATACGCGTCTATTTTTTCACCTTTACCCTGGGTTCGCTTGTACAACTCATCCATTATGTAACACGATGATAGCGTTCTGCAATATCTTTGGCGGAAGGCTTCTTCAAAATCTCTGCATGGCCTGTTAGTGTATAGGAGATTATTTCTAACATTTGCTTACTGGTCTGACCCGTGCTAATTTTTATCTCGTTAAGTTTCGAGATATATTCCTCTGGGTTGTCTTTGGCTTCGGCGGAGAATTTCACGTCGTAACTCTTTAGTATCTGAATGCGTGATGCTTAGTGTTCTAAGTTACCTATTTTTGTTCTGTCGGACTCTTGGCTCTGACTATCATCGCTGTGTCTGCTTCGTCGATGACTGTTACGGGTTTGTCGTCTCGGTGTTCTGCGGACTGTTGAGGAGTTGTAGTCAGAATCTGTGCTATCTGATGATTCGGTGCTTGACGAAGAACTACTTGGACTCCTATATTCTCTCTCTTGGCATTTGCGCGTCGAGTTTGTATGCTTCGGATTCCTAGTTTGCGGAATGGCTCTTCTCCTGTTCTCTTCTTCACGGTCTCGTCGATTGCTAGATTCTCTCGTGCCAAATTCATATTCTTCGAGGAATACTGGGTATGTTGGTGGTGGTTGCTGCTGTGGTATAAGTGGTTGTGGGAGGGTGTTCTTTTTGAACTGATGATTCTTTTCACCTTCAGCGTTGTTTGGCGATCGTTGAGAGCCAGAGTGGGCCGTAAAGCTCTCGCGTATCACCGGTTGTGCCGGATCGGACGCGTTGCGTGGCGGGTCGACCCAAGCGTTTCTATGATCGTTACCATCGACTGCATTTCCCCGATATCGTACGTAGTATTCGTCTTCAGTTGGCAGCGTGTGCGGTAGACTTGTTACTCGTCCTTGTTTTTGTGTCCTTCGGTTATGTTTCGAGCGTGAAGACTCGAATGCAACTTCTGTTTGCCGGGGTGTGCTGTTTAGATGTTCTCTCGGTAGAAACTGGGTTCGACCTCCTCGTCTGACGTGGGTTTTTCGCACTCTGGGTTGTTGCTCTGTGTTCGGATTCTTGGAATTGTGCCGGTTTTCCGTGAACTCGTATTGGCTATGGCTTCGGCCGATGGTGTTGGTTTCTTGCCATGGTTTTCGTGGTACTCTGTTAGAAAAGATCCGGTCTGATTCGTTTTTATTGGTACGTCTACAAATTGTTGTAGCTCGTGAGAATGTTGTACTCTGTATGGAATTCCATGTTCGTTGCCTTGCATCAAATTGGTTACCCTGTGTATTTGACATACAGTAACACTTTGAACCTGGTCCGTGTTTCTGCTAATGGTGGATGGGTGAGCGGTAATATGTTCAGATGCTATTTTTCTCCATGACGATCCTCTTGGCTTCGGCTGGTTTTTTGGTAATAGTGCTGTTTCCATGGTTCTTGGTAGCACACGCCCATACTCGTCCCAGTCATACCATGGGACATCAGCTACTCCATCATTTTTAATCCACAGGCGAAGAGGCGGTCTATTGATCCAATTCCGCTTACTCGGTTTTCCAATAGCTGTAGAACGATATCCATATACGACATCCTCTCAATGTCTCTGTGATTCTGCATTCGAGGGAGAATTTCCTCAACTCCAGCTGTCCTAGCTATACTCCCAGTATCCTAACTAACTAGTCAATAATAAGGGAGAGTTGTGTTCTCAACCTTTGGCAGGACGGTAAGGGAAAAGAGAAGAAAATATCTATAAAAATCTACCTATTCGTTGTATCGAGTGGTTTCGCGACTGACGTGCAGGCAGTTAACCGTCAGTATTCTTTTCCCGTAGTCCGTTGGGTAGATTCTCTCGTAAACTATGTAAGGTAGGACGATAAGGGTTAAATTATTAACGATGGAATAATTTCCTAGGAGAACAGAGTTTACACAGGAATTGGCAACTATTATAATTAATAGTGGGGTATTAATAATAAAATTGATGATAAAATATAGCATGATTATTAATAGTAATATATAAAAAAATAGTTCCTTATTTTGCTAAGTTTCTTTTGAAATTTCCAACTGAGAAGGAAATTCTCGCCTCTTCTGTCGGCTCGGCAGAATTATATCTTCTCGCGTAAGAAGAGGAAGAATTTTTAATTTTACGCATTGCGTGGTTGCCGCAGAAGCAATTATGAATACCTTTTTTTGGGACAAATTTTGCGTATTCGGTTGCGAATTGCGGTAATAGTGTATTCAACACTCGGGATTTCGCGGCCGACTAGTTAAATTTCCTATGTGCCACGTTTTACAAAAAAATAGACAGGCAAGATTTTACCCTGGTCCGCGCAATTCTCTTTTACGTGGTATTAACGTTAATTATCGTTGATTCTGACACTTTTCACGAGGTTAGATTACGGGGCTCCCTGTATCATACATGCCGATGAAAATTAAAGCTCGCCGATTTATACCTAAATTTTCAAGAGAATGTTATGTCACTGCACTCGCGCTGGCTCTCGGCAATCTTCCTCGTTGAGGAACCGACGCCACTATCCAATATGGCTACCGCGACGTTCCTACTCAATCAAAATGGCTAGGCGCCACTCATTAACACTCACGAAATTCACTGAGTCGGTTGCGGGATTTTTAATTATTGTTTTGGGCGCCAGTGTTACACGGCAGAACGTGTGCGCGAGGGGGGCGACAGTTCGTCTCGCCCGTCCTCCGTGTTCTTCCTGCAGCTCGCGTCGCGACCGAATTTGTGTTAAGCGAAGCTAAGGAACAGGCTACTGGCCTGGCTGAGACTCCTGGTTTATATCTCGAGGTCATTAGACGCTTAGTATGTTTTCCGCTGAAAATTAAAATACACGCGTTTACAATGAATGTCTATTTATTACGCACTTTCTTCGAGAATACACGACGCTTATTTCCTCGGAGACTCGAGCTTCGGCGCGCGGCTCACGTGACTACGTCGATTACAGTTGTCTTACTTTCTCTAATCTCTCGTTCGCTTCCTTCCTCTCGTACGGCGTTGGCTCATGCTCTAAAAAGCGCGAATACTGCGGATACACGGGTGGTGAAGTTGATGGACTCCTGGACTCGACGAAACTCACCGAACTCTCGAAAATTCGGTGGTGAAAACTCTAAGAAAAAATGCTCATTGCTGCTGTGAGGCGTTCTAATGTACGATTGCCACTTGCGGTCGCTTCGCCGCTCTTCCCGGTTCTCAAACACATTTTATCTGCGGCCCGTCACGTGACCGTTCGCATCATATTTTCCCAATCGCGGCAATTACCAATTTTCTTACACGCAATTTCGTCTTTCTCGTCTCACGGCTTCGGCGGGTACATAGAATTTTATTTCTAGCAATCAAGTGGGGCTGGCAGGCCTCCTTTCGGCTATTTACATTCTCTCTATTTCTTTCTTTCACGCTCTCTCAGTTGCGCACGCACACATGCTCGCTCGCTCACTCATGCATATGCGGCTCTGCCGCTCGCTGCGCCGCTCGCTGTTGTGGCGTCACAGCGGCGACTCGGTTAGCTGCTGCTCTCCTCGCGCGTTCTCTTTCCTTCTCTCTCCTTCTTCTACGGCGCGGCTCGGTGCCGGCGCCTAGCCATGGCTCAATATTCTCCCCTGTAAACACCAGTGCGTTAGAGCATGTTCGTTCTGCTCGGTCTCGGGTGTCTGCAGGGAAGCTACCCGGCTTTCACGACAGAATCTTCGTTGCAAGCTATATTAGATATAGCATAGATATAGCACTATTTTAAAAAAAAATAATTTAGACTCTTTGACAGAAAAAGTAGAAGATGTTTAATTTTTGCCTATTAAACGTTAAAATCGAGTCAATTAATCAAAAGTTATGAGGATTTAAAGAAAAAAATGTAATATCGAAAATTTTCATAATAGCCTAATGGGAGTCTAAAGTCTGAATTCCTTTCTTTCAAAAGTCTGTACCTTTTGATCAGTGCATTCGATTTAGATCAATTTGAGTTCAAACGGCAGCTCTTTTATTATACTTTAAGCTTGTCTATATGCCTATTTAGCCCTGCATTCCAAAAAATACAGAATATTTTACTAAAAAATGCGTAATAATCTCTGCATAAAACTACGCAGATGCCCCAAAGAAACAGTGTCACAAGATCGATTTTGTAGATACACTATTTTTTTCTTGTTCTGTACGTTCTATCGAACACATAAAATCTTATCCGGTCGATGTAGTCAAGATTTTTTTTCGCAACTTTAGGGGGAAAAATTGAATGAAAAATACAGATTTCCTCATATATTTAAGTGTCCTATAACGTTGAAGCTTCAGTAGTTGGGATCCCACTATACACAATCGATGGATGCATTGTATAGCTAAACTGTAGGTCCAGTAGTGATGCATGCGGACTACATTCCGATGCGGTGCCCATGCATCCCGACTATAGGGAACCTCACTGGCCAGTACGATTGACGGTATCTGGCAATGGGAAGAGCCGTAGAAGACTTATAAAGAGAACTTGGGTAGGTTATAATAAAAAATACTTAATCATGTCAATGAAACAATAATAATTGATGATATGGTATGAATTTCAACAAATGTCTTTGTAAGATTGGTATGGTAAAAGTAATAATAAATTTGAAATGGAAAATGATTTAACTGAAATTCCAGCAGAAATATTATAAAATATTAACATAACTGCAAAATTATTTGGAGATTTAACAAAAAATGATATGGCAGATATTCAACACAAAGTTATTTTAGCACCAAAAAACATTGACTTGTAATTAATAAACGATAAAATATAATATACAGAATTAAAAGTATTGTTAAAGAATATATTAGTAGTGATTCTGCTTTAGAAGGAGCTATTGCAATACTCAAAATTTAAGGGGTTATGCCTGAGTTAAACCTGAAAAAAAAATCATCAGTTAATAGGCAAAAAAAATTATATATAAGTAGTATCATAAAAAATCTTTTTTGTAGTTCATGCATACATATTCATTCTAATTTTGCATATTTTTAATGCATGATGTATCTATACTTACTATTTAAACAATCCCATGTGTGAAGCATTAAATTTGAGTACTTTTTCTCCTTTGCCGCATGATTTCTCATCATCCGGGTGATGAATCAAAACCAAACTGGATGGAATTTCTTCTAAATATGCCTCTCCTCAGCTTAAGCGGAAGGCTTTTCTGAAAAATACAAATTTTCAATAATTAGTAACATATAAGTTATAATATAAGTAATTATAGTGAATGTTACGTATGTTTACATACATAACATTCACTTTAAACTTATCTTTGCCAATTTGGCTCCACTTAAGCAGTGCAGAAGGGTTTCCTGGAGCTGTATAAAAAATTTCAGCTTGATTGGACTTATGGTTCCTGAGAAATCCTGCGACAACTGACCTAAAATCAAAAAAATTCAAAACTTGAGAAAACAGCATTTAAAGTTTATATAAGAAATTGATATATGTTTATCCGATAGTACTTACATGAACTGTTTGGCATATTTTTTTTTATGTTTGGGCATAAAATACCCATATATTATGGGATATATTGGGACCTGGGTCCTGCACATTTTGATATACGAGTATGAAAAGCTAAAATTGAAATAAAAGTTAGCGATACATATTTACAGTAAATATATTTTACATAAATATAAATATTGCCACTGCTTACCCATTATTTGATAGGTTGGTTAACAACTGCAGTACACTTTGAGAACATCTAACACACAGGCATCTTCTTATACACATGAAATTTAGCCCGTATATCTAAAAATAAAGAACACACTCACAAAGAACAGGTTCTTAAAAAATAATATATTGTTTATAGTCCAAAATACTTATCTAAATTTAAACACTTTATAAATTTGATTAAGATATTACAAGACGAAATTTAAATTCTAAATTTATTTTATTTTAAACATTGAAAATAAAAAAATCCATGATATAAAAAAATTAGCTATATTGTACTGTACGTAATATCAATAAATAATTTCTTGTTTTTTTTTAATAAAATTCCATATTTCAAAAGGAGTTTATAAACACAATTTATATTAAATTTTCTATAAAAACACAATTGTTTTGAATAATCAAAAGCGTTATAAAACAAAATATGAATAATACGCAATTTTAACAAATTGTTTGATTTTAGTATTTTGCCTATAACTTTGTAAATAATTTTTTTCGGGCAAAAAGGGTTTCTGCAATATATTCTACAGTAAATTTGACGTAAAAATATCAAATAAAAAAAATTTGATTTTTTTGAATTTTAACTCGGGCATAACCTCTTAAATTTAGAAAATAGTCTTTCTAAGAGTACTCGTTTAATAATACGAAAGTTAATGGTCTACTGTATCAGTGCTGAAGTTATAAGCTGAAAACATTGTATGAATACCACCAATAGATTTATCTTTATCTAAAAACAATCTTCCATTTATATTGAAACGACGACAATTTTCTTTGAAATTAGGATATCCTATGGCACTAAGCAAATCTCAAGGTGAAACATTTGATAACGTAGGAGTATAATTACGGACTGCAGTATTTAGTTATGGACTTGTGACGAGTATCGTCACGCCGCATGCATATTTTATTGTAATACCTATGTTTTTATATATTTGCATGTGAGTTGAGTTTTCAGATGTTCCCGCGCACCAGAGCTGTTCGAGAACTGATGTATTCACGAACGCGTCGTTTGGTGAGAGCGCGCGAGAGAAACTCGTGGCGTCACGTTAGGCTGGGCGAGAGATTCGATTCAGCTATCGGGCGCCCAGGCTGTATTTCGAGCGAAAGAGAGCGTCTATTTACCATCACCGATCTATTTAAATTATTTATTGTTGTAGAAATTGCGTCTACGCGGGTACACATAAGGTGTATTGTACAATTGCGGTTGTGTGGTATTGGATAGGAAGCCGAATCATAGCGAGACTGCATTTCAATCGATCTTTGTGCGAGCGTACTTTGCTGATTTGTAAGTACCAGCTTTTCTCTCTCACTCTCACCAGCGCGTTTGACATCATTAGCTCTCTCCCGACCGGGATTTTGTGTGCAAAGTAAGCACCAGTGTATATATCTATTGTTTACACGATTACATCCTTTGAGTTCAATAGCCTTTTATCGAACGTCAAGTGTGTTTCATTTAATAGTTTTATGTATTAGCCCTGTTCTCCTTTATCTAAAACCCACGGAGAATTCAAGTAGAAGAAATCTACATTTAACGCGGACAATCCCCGTTACAGACTATTATATGTATCACTTTTAAGAGTAACTTCAAAACATAACTTAAAAGTTTGGATTTCAAATAACTCAAAATTTCGAAATGAAGACGAGCTATGTAAATTAAATTGTATATACACCAAAAACATCATTTATCCGAAAATAATGAAAAAAATATAAACTGGGCCGTGATTTAATATCAACAGCGGTAATTGACGAATGCGCTGTGATTTCATATCAACTATAGCAATTGATTAATGCACTGAGATGTCATTTCAATTCGAGCAACTAATGAATGCGCTGTTTTATATCAACGGCAGCTTTTAAGAACGCTGTTTATCGTCTAAGACTGGTTCTATTTTGGTAATAATGGGTAGAATATATTTATACCTGTCTGCATTGTAACGTTGTGGTTTATTTGGGCTTTCTCGGGGCTCGCACAACGTAAGACACCCGGTTATAGCTTATCGCCGCTTTTGTACACTGATCACTGTGGACGGAACCGCAGCCCTTCACTTTAAGCCAATAACACTCGAGGCTCGTTCCGATACCTCCACTCCTGCATTCTCATTCTCTCTCGTCTCGTGGTTTCGTGTGCTCTCTCTCTCTCTCTCTCTCTCGCAGACTCGCGCGACGCTGCATGCGTCTCGTGCTGCTCGCGGCTATTGATGCTGCTTTCTGCTATTGCCGTCTGGCTGCTATGGGTCTTCAATGTTCCGCCTGCGAACACCACCGAGTGTAAACTCGTGAACCATCTCCTTGGTTCACTGGATGTCCAGGTGAGCATTTGTATCGACGGTTTGCCCGTCACAGCATATATGTAACGAATTCTTTTTAACTATGAAAGTACGACAACGTTTAAATTTTGCACACGTTTAAAATTAAAAAATCCGAAATTACTATTAAAATTTTCTAAAATGAGTTTGTTAATTCATTTTTTAACTGTCAATTTTTAAAGAATTCAACATGTATGAATTTATTACGTGTATATACAAAATGTTACTCAAGATTCTAATCAAAAAACTTGTGACGGAATACTATTGTGCATTATGTATTATTCGAAACAAGATTTATTTTTAAAAATAATTTTAAAAAATTTAACTACTTATATTAATTAAGGGCAGTTTAATGAATAATGTTTAGATACACATATTTACAGCATGACTTAAAATTGTTCTATTAAAATTTGTAACACCTACACCTATCTTATTCTATTAATAAGATAATTCGTCGTCGGGCGCTAGCCAGACCCTATTATACTTTAAATTTGCCCTGTTGGAACCTGGAGTACGTTTTTCTTCATATTGACAGATTCATTTCTTAGATATGAGCACATAAATGAAAGTTTTTTCGCAGACGACAGACGATGTTTTCATGCAGAGTGTTATTTTTTATCAACGTGAATAATTTTGTATAGAATAAAATGACTCTATCGCTCTACTCGAGTCAAAATTGATTTTTGAATACAGGCTCTGCACTGCATATTCTCACAATGGAGATCTGTATGCAGGCAGGCCTCAAAAAAATAAAAGAGAGAAATATAAATTTCTCTCTGTTGGCGTTTCGTCCCAGCTGAATAATTTTATTTTGCTGTTTTTTCAGATGTATATATATATATATCTAAATAGTGTTAAATAATAACATAAATACAGATCACGCCGTCGCGTTGCTTAAGCTTTCTCTCTTTGCTATATCTTTCTCTCTCTCTCTCTCTCTCTCTCTCTCTTCTCTCTCTCTCTTCTCTCTCTCTCTCTCTCTCTCTTCTCTCTCTCTCTTCTCTCTCTCTCTCTCTCTCCTATGCTATTCCCCTTTTCCCTCTAATGGCTTTGCGTGTGACTTCAGCCGCCTGGTACCTCACGTCACCGTGCGCATGCATGATTTTGTTTGCGCACGGCCGTGCGTTGGGCGCTTGTATATGTGTGTATACGAATGCCTTGTGTTATGTCGGAAACTCGGGATTTCCGACGGGTTAAAATAATTTGTTGGAAAAGGAACTTTGTCCCTTTCCTTCACCACTTTTAGGCCTATCTGAGTGACAGATAATAGCCTGGGGCTGGTGAAACGCGAAGTAAAGTTTTGATTTGAGATTGTTTTTTTTTTAACTTAATTCTACGAGGAAAAGAATATTTTTTTTCTATCGGAGAATTTATTATTATTTTTGAAAGAGCGCGAAACAACAAACGAACTAGTGGGTTTTATTTTAAATTAAAGCAGAGAGAACCAAATGGCTAAATGCCAGAAGTATTCTCAACTGTTCTAATTTTTATAAGTATTTTACCGAGACGCGGGATGAATCTAATTTTTGTAGAACTGTTTATAAGGAAAAAAACGGTACGGGATCAGAATTTCCTTATTCAGTATCTACTTTCATTAAAATGGTTTAAACGAGGTATTTCTCCGAAAATTTATAAGCCACCGGCACTGGCTTCTACTCAAAACGGGAAAGGAAAGGTCACAATGAGCAAGTTGCTCATAAATAAGAAGGTGTGAAATATATTTGAAATTTTTTACTTACTTTTCTTGAAAAATTGGTCGTCGAACTGGGAAGAATCCTTTTCTCTCTCTCTCTCTCTCTCTCTCTCTCTCTCTCTCTCTCTCTCTCGGTCTCTTGGTCTGCCCGACCCTTTGATGCCCGGGAAAAATAGCACGGGAGATCGGTGTAAAATAAACCGAATAAATAAATTACACTTCACAAAATTCAGTTTAAAATATGTATTTTTTTAAAAATTAAAATGCTCGTGAAATACAAGATTTGGAAAAAAAGTGCAAAAATAAGAGTGTTTTTAATGCTCGAAATGAAATGAATAGTACGAAATTTTATGCCGGAGTGCCCCGTCGGAGGGAAGGAAGGCGGCTTTTAAGGGCAACGCAGGCCCAACCTCCAACTCCCTTGGAGAAATTTGGGAGAAGAGGATTTTCCAATCGGGAAGTTCCGGAAAATCCAGCCCTCTCAAGTTCTCCAATCTCGCCGTGGCGGCTTATCGCCGGGCCTTAGGCCCTCCTATTTCGGGGGAGAGCGAGGAGCGGGGTAGAGAGGGAAAATTAGTTCGAGCTCTCCTGAAGAGAGGGCTCGTCAAGTACGATTTTCTCGTACTTATGCAATTCTCCGCTCTTTCTCCCTTTCTCGCTCTCGATTTCGCATTTCTATAGATTGTTTGTTTTATTTAAGATTCTTAGTGATACTTATTTTTTTAACATACATGGAATAAAAATAAAGAAAAAAAGTAAAAGTTCTATATTTGAATAGAAAATGATTTAAAATTATTAATAATGCATAAAACGATTTTTAAACTAAGCATAAAAAGGTAAGAATATTTGCAGCGTATGTATGTATATTTTTGAGATGGAAATAATTTTTAGGAAATAATTTATGAAATTTGAAGAAATTCATAATTGTAACCGGTGTATAGCTATTAGGAAATCCCACGCGGGGATGCAGTTTCGTTTCGGAGATATAGTATTGTATAACAGCCGTGTGAATTTACGACTTGTTTTTCGGAAGGTCTCGGTGCAGTACGCTTTTTTTTTATCTAGAGTAAATAGTTGTAGATATACGCATTTCTTATATCTAGTGTATATAGGCGTGCAGTACGCTTTTCTTATATCGAAGGGTAAATACTCGAGTATACACATTTTCGGAGGTGGATGGACGGAGATGCTATCTCCGCAGACACAGCGGCGATTCTAGCTAGGGTAATTTAAAACCTATTAGCGCGCTGGGCCTTCCGAGACCGCTCAGCTCCCATCTCTTTCCGGATCTATATGCCGAGTTTTATATTATCAAATAGAGAGCGGACAAATACATCTCTGTGGCTATGAGTTTCTAGAAACATTACGGCGATGCAGCTGTGCAAATATTATAATCTCTCCTAGGGTCGAACAGTTATCGTGAAACTGAGAGAAGTGAGCGTGAGAGGAAAAGAAAATTTTTAGAAATACACGGCGACGTTACACCCCCACCGAAAAATGGTTACTCGAGGAGTGAAACGATGAAAGTGACCATAATTATTTAAATCAAAGGTGTGAATTAGTTTGTGATAGGTATAAAAGGAAGTAAGTAAGGTTTGATTTATTTTGTTGTTTTGAGGTTGAAGAATTCGTTGGTAACTACGTGTGTAGGATAAACAGGGACGGTACGAGTTTGCTCTTCAGTATCTTCCTTGTTAAGTGTCTTCAAAGGAATTGTAACTTCGGGTATATCCAGTTGATCTGATTTAGGTGAGTCTGTCTCATTCTTTTTGCCAAGATGTAGCAGCAAATGAGTGACTGAGCTCCAGAGAGCTCCAAGTAGGTGGACGGACCATCCATAGACGGAATGGAGTGCATATCCTTGTAATGCAATATCAATCAACATTTTTACGGCGTGAATAATCATTAAAATAGCGATGACTCCAGCACTAATTGTTCCAAAGGTCAGGAATTTCGCCCATAAACGGTCCCAAGAGCTGAGTAAAATTTTCTCTACAGCTCCCTCGTTAAGTAGTTTGAGAATGGTTCCTTCATTATCAGCTATTGGGTGACCACGGATTTCTCTGGCCAGGTCATTTATAAGGGACACGGTCTCAACGGGAAACATAATCCTTTCTCTAAGTTGTTCAAGGTCCTGTTCGGTGTAGATACCACTGGTAGCTAAATCGGCAGGATTGATGTATTTCCAGGTTGGTCTAGTAAGTGGTTTCAGAATCTCTGGCGTATGGACACGGCTTGGTTTCGGTGACAGTTTGTACCAGGCTTCATCAATATGATAAAAGACTGGCAGGATTTCGTTACATTGGATCCGTGTACCAGTTGATTTCAGTATGTGTGTTCGAGGAGTCATGTAGAAGGTTTTGTTATTATGTTCTACTGATAATTCAGCAAAACAAGCTTCTTGTTGATGTAGTCGTACTCCAACAGGAATGCATTTAATTATGTGTACGACTTCGCCGGCAGCTACGGCCATGTGTCCTGGGCCTTTCATTAGATCATACGCAAACTCGTCTGGGGCTTGGGTTGCAATGGATTGGGAATTTTTGAGAGTCTGTCGGTCCAATTCACACTTTTGAGCTAATACGTCTTGATATAACCGGTTTATTTGCTTTTTTATGTGTTTTTCCACATAAACAAATTTGGAGTTGACATACGTGAAAATATCTAAATTAGCAACCTTTTTATTTCCGGGGGATGCAAACGTTCTACCTTGAGTGGTTTGAAATATAAAGAGTTTAGGATGTTCGGTGGTGAGTATCTCATAACCACAGAGTTGTTTCTTTCCCTTAGTCGATAGTGCAAATGTAATATCCTTAAAATTTACAGAATACACGGGTCGCTCCTCATTTGTTAAATCAATGACATAATCAGACAGTCCTTCATATAGTATGGTATACTGATCGAATTTACAAGTATCTATTGGTATATTACTCCAGAAAGTATATCCATTCGTTAAGTCTAAATTTTGTTCGGAAAACACGCAACCGGTTCCTGTATCTAAATGTATCTTATTGTTATTAAGTGAAATTCGCGCCACATGTGTTCTCAAAGTTATTCGAATGGTACCTTGAACTACCACATTGTCCCATGTGCCAAATGGATCAGAATATTGAGTCCCTTGGCAATCACCATTGTTGGTTATGGTACCGGCAAGAGTGATTGGTCGGGTTGTAGTACTATTAATTTTTAAACCGTCTATTATCATTCCATTGGACATACGAATTGAACCATGTAAATGCATATTATAGCATGCTGTGGCTGAAGTTTCATGGATATATTCATTAACCCCGTATGACACTGCGGACGTATGTGAGTGCATTCCACAGTGGTAAATGTGGCGTCGGATTTCGACCTTACATTGTATAACGGTGGTTTCGTAGAAATCATTCAGTTGAAGTAGTTGTATGTATTGTTGAGTGATGTTGATCGGGTTGTCAGGAATGTTGCATTCTCCTACTTCTCGAAGTGATATAGTGGTGACGCTCATCTGACGCGACCCGCAGTCGTAACCTATTAGGGCTGTTGTACATCCTATTGTCAGGAGTGTTCGAGAGAATAAGGCAAACATCCCTTTGTTGTTTCTGTAATCAGAAAAGACTTTAGTAATCTTTCAAAGTAAAGGTTTAGTCATCGCTTTCTGAGTCTGTTAGTGGTTTGGAAGGTTTCTTAACTTTGAATTCTCCTATATGGGAAATTCGTAATCGATTAGTGTTAACTATCTTATTTTTCTTTTTCGTAATTTGTATTCGTACATTATTTGAATCTATTATTTCAGTGATTTTGTATGGTCCAAAATAATTGTTTTGGAATTTTTTCGGTTTACTACCTCTACATAGAAATACATAGTCGCCTAACTTAAAGTTTCTAGGATTGATATGCTTATCATAATATTTTTTTGCTTTATTTTTAGATACTACTAGATTATTGTAAACTAAATTGCGTATTCCATTTAAACGGGTAACTAAATCTACAATATAATTCTGATAAGTGGGTAGCATGTCACCTTCCCTTAACGGGTCGCTTGAGGGTAGTCTGGCTAACCTGCCAAATACGACCTCGTAAGGCGTATGTTTAGTGCTTTCTTGCACACACGTATTGTAGTTTAACATGGCTAATTCCAGCCAAGCATCCCACTCGTTGTCTTCGTCGGTGTACATTTTTAGAAATTCGCTCATGGCATGATGAGATCTTTCAAGCGATCCATTGGATTGGGGGTGAAACGCAGTTGTCTTAATTCTCTTGATTTTAAAACGCTTCGCCACTCGTCCCATCAACTTACTGAGGAAATTAGTACCTTGATCGGTAAGTATTACTCGAGGTGCTCCAAAACTACATATGAATCGTCTCACAAATGCATCTGCCACTGTTGTGGCTAGGGTGTTTTCTAGTGGTACTGCTAGGCAATACTTGGATAATTGATCCTGCATGGTCAGAATGTACTCATATCCATTGGATGTTTTAGGTAAAGGTCCTACGATATCCATGGCTATTTTATCGAATACGCTACCTGGCGTATCGGTAATAACCATAGGCTGCCTAGTTTTTAACCGCACTAATTTCTTTAACTGGCACTCGAGACATTGTTGAATACGTCTCTGAATATCGTCCTTGAGGTTTTCCCAATAATAGTTTTGTCTTATCCGGTTAAAAGTTTTAGAGACTCCGCGATGTCCTCCTATCGGTGACTTATGTAACTCAAAGAATACTTCGTCGCGTTTCTCGAACGGTAGGTATTGGACCGTTCCTTTGCAAATAATAATTTTAACATTTGTATCTTTAAAGGTAGATTTTATTAATGATAGTATTTCCGACCAATCGAGGTTGTCAATGGTCAGGCTATATGCTATATTAATAATTGGTAACTGATGTTCTAGAACATAATCTTTGAGCTTACCAATTGTTGTCTCGATGTGATTCTTAACATGTGTTATTGATTCGGAGCTTATACTCTTTATACACAGTGATATGTAAGTGTTGTTTCCTCTTTTATTGATATTAAGACTATCTATTTCTAAATCAAGATTATTTTCTATTTTATTATGTTTTAATAATAATTTAGCTCCTTCGTCGCAGGGTGCTCCCTTACAATCTACGAAATATACTATTGGTTCTTTTCTAAAATTTAACAAATCCTTAACTTCTATAACATTACTCTTACCTGGAACCTTAGTGGTTTGAAGAGTTATTTCGCTTTTCTGAGTTGATATTTTTCCACTACGGTGGTCGATCAAGGAACCTTCTGTTCCCGGCACCTTAGAACTAACTTTGTCAGTTGACGGAGGGATGATGTCTAATCCTTGTGAAGTTCCTTTGGGTATAATAGTTCTAGCGAGTGGTTCAGTTGAGACTACCTTGCTTAGTTGGTCTAAAAGACTGGTTACGTCTAACCTAGGTACTTCTTTTCGTAGTCGATCTCTTTTTTTTTTTGAGCGGGTCGCTGAACTTGTTGTTTTTTTGTTTTAAACGTTCCTTTCGTTCGTATCAATTTATTTCCGGTCATTTTATTTAGTCCAGTAACGTTTTTTTCTGGACGATTCTTCCGTGGACGTACCTGTTTTCTTGGATTATTCTGTTCATTTGTGATTGGTTGTTCAGCAATATTGTTATTAACGGACTTTGTTTCTTGGTTAGATGTTTCTACTGCGTCTAGTAATTGTTGCTGTCGACGTGTAATTACATGGATATCTTTTAGTTCGACTGGATTACGTGATAGAGCATCCGCATTTGAATTTAATTTTCCCGGTTTGTATATTATTTCATAGTCATATTCTGATAATTTGAACCGCCATTTTAATACTCTGGTATTTAAATCGGCTGTTTTGAACCAAACTAATGGTTGGTGATCGGTCAGAATCTTTATTTTCTTGCCATAAATGTAATCCTTAAAGGTTTTTACGCAATGAACTATAGCCAAAGCTTCTTTTTCATAGACCTCATAGGCCAGTTCAGGTCCTCTTAGTACTCGAGAGGTATATGCTATTGGTAAATCTTTTCCAATTTCTCCTTGCGAAAGGACGCCGCCGACAGCTATGCTTGAGGCATCACAGGTGATATTAAAAGGTTTAGAAAAATCAGGGTATTGTAATATTGGTGGATTACATAGAGCTTCACGAAGTGTGACAAAACTCCTTTCACATGTGTCAGTCCAGTCGAACTGAACATCTTTTTGGAGTAGACTGGTCATTGGTTTGGCTATTTTAGCAAAGTCTTTAATGAATCTCCGGTAGTACCCGAATAATCCAAGTACTTGCCGTATTTGTTTTACCGTCTGTGGCCTTGGCATATTTGCAACTGCCTCTAGTTTCCGAGGGTCAGGTTTTAATCCGTGTTGACTAATTATATGGCCAAGATAACAGACTTCACTTTTAAGGAACTAGCATTTCTTTAAATTGAGTTTTAAATTACGTTGTTCTAGGCGTTGCATGAGCAAATGCATTTTTTCTGCATGCTCTTCAAGAGTGTTGGCAAAAATTACCACATCATCGATAAATGAATATAATATTTTTCCTTGTAATCCGTGCAGTGTATTATCCATAAAACGTTGGAACGTTGCGGGCGCATTAACCAACCCAAAGCACATTCGAACATATTCATAATGACCAAAGGGTGTAGAAAAAGCAGTCTTGTGTGCATCAGCAGGATCCATGGGTATTTGGTGGAATCCGGAAGCAAGATCGACTACAGTGTAATATTTATAGCCTCCAATGGCATCTATTATTTGCATTATAGCAGGTAAAGGGTAGGCATCTTTCACAGTTATTTCGTTCAACTTCCGGAAATCTGATACTAATCGATAAGTCATCACCCCATTTACATCTGGTTTCTTGGGGACTATCCATATTGGCGAGTTGTAGTCAGATTGGGAGTGACGTATTATTCCATCGTCCAGTAATTTTTGTACTTGCCTTTCAATTTCGTCTTTCATTGAAACTGGAAACTTATATTGTTTCACATTAATTGGTGTATCAGTGGTTGTAACTATTCTATGCTTAATATTAGTAGCGGAGCCTAAATGCTCGCCTTCTAGCAAAAATCTATCTTGATATTTATTAACTAATTGTGCTACATGTTCTTTTTCTATTCCATATAAATGATCTAATCTAAGTTTATCTAATATTGACCCAGTATTGAGGTGAATGTCAAAGATACGAACCGTGGATCGATAGACCGTATCCTGAGTTTCATTGTCAGGTTTAGTTGGTTTATTTTTATTCAATAATTCGTACATTGCAGTGGTTTCTTCTAATGTAGGTGGTTCTAAATTTAATTCCGTGAAAATTTTCTGTTGGACAACGTGAAATACTTGCTTTTGTGCAATTTCTTTTCGTTTTAAACTGTCATAGATTTCATCTGTTTTTGCTTCAATTCTATTATTAGCAAGATACCCCTCAGAGTCTGAGGTAAGCTCTAAATCACTTAAATATTGAATTTCATCCAATAGTTGTGTCAATGTCTCATTGGATGGATTGACGGTAGTACTTGTGATAGATTTTGAATCAAGATCAAGTTGGGATACATCTTCTTGTAAATCAATGTATTTCCTTTTAAATGAGGGTGTGGATTCTGAAGTGTAAGTTTTAATTTCTATTGAATCTCCATCCTCGTCCTTGTACTTGTCTGCAAAAGTTTCGCATTGAGTAGGATTTGGCATTGGAGTGGGGTGTAGATCCAGTTCGGATGGATTCGCCGATTTTTCATTAAAATGCATAGTTGCAGTAATTTCCCTGAAAGAGAATTTTTTTGTTTCAAAATCTAAAAGGCATTGGGTTTGATGGAAAAATTCGGCTCCAAGTATTCCATCGCACGGAATTGCGAAATTATTAGGTACCACATGACATATAGCTTCAACCCGTAGGAGTTTTACTTCTGCTATACCAATGGTTTTAGTGAGTTCTTGCCCAATTCCTTTTAGGTAATTAACTTCTGATGGTTTTAGTTCGCAGTTTATTGGAAGCATGGAATATTTTAAAATATTTACCTCCGAACCAGAATCTAACATTAACCTTCCTGGTTTATAAGTCGGTGAGTTAAGTATCTCTATATAAGGAATGCAGGACTTTGGATCTTGAATATCGATGTTAATTATTCTACCTAATTCTATTTCAGCAAAAGGGTTGTTATTCTGCTGGAAAGTTATTTCATTGTCGTTTAATGAAAATGTTTTCGCTCGGAAATCTAGTTTACCATTATTCTCCTTAAACAATGGTGCTCCCAATATTCCCTCAAATGGAATCTCGAAATCATTAGGTACAACAATAAATTTAACATTGGTTTCCAATAATTTCATATCTATCGTTCCTAATGAAGTAATAGGTGCTGATCCAATTCCTCTTAGATCATATAACTGTATGGTTTGAATTTTTTTTTGTCTGACACAGCCCCTATTCTGATTATATTTACTTCAGATCCGGTGTCAAGCATAAAGCTTAGTCTCACATCCCTTGAACTCTTCATGAATTGTACATAGGGGATTAGTTTACTCGGCCCTCTTAATTTGATCGCGTTAACGTTTTGGAGGGGCTTTCCGATTTCCTATTCTCTTGGGCTTTCACATGGTTGAACTGGTAGGCCTATGGACTCGGCATATTTTCCAATCTCCATATTTCCTATCTTTAATGCTTTGACTTCGGATTTACCAAACTCAGATGATCTCATGTCACCATAAAAGTCATCGAACAGCAGAGTGAAATGGTGTCGGTTTACAAATAATAATTGATGATAAAAGTCAAGAATAGCTTTGTTCTCAATAAAAAATTTCCCTCCTAATACACCCTCACAATGAATGGGGTAATTATCAGGGATTAAATGAAAAAGCGTTTTACATCTAGCAATCTCCATGGTGGCGGTTCCGAGCGTCTGAATAGGTTCTTGACCTATTCTCTTTAACCAGGTTCGATGGGAATGATTGATTTCGCAAATCTGAGGTATGAATTTGATTTTCATTAAATTCAGCTCGGATCCGGTATCCAACATTAATTGTCCTTGATTAATTGAGGATGGATCTTGAATATCGATATACGGGACTGCAGTTTCTTCGAAATATCCATCTATTCGCATTAACTGATTTTCAAAAAGATTATAATCTCTATATAACTGAATGGGCCATTCTCCCTGCCGAACCTTAAGGGTGTTAGTGTTAAAATCCAATATTCCTTGGTCTCCTCATAAATTCATGGACCCTATGATTCCATCAAATATTAATGGGAAATCATCTGGTATAACGTAGAAACTAAATAATGCTTCATGTATTTTTAAACTTATAGTTCCTAGTGTTCTTATTTCAGTTGGTCCCATACCTCTGAGAGGAAGGTGTAAATCGGTTTTTATTGCTCTAGGATCTCTTATTGCTCCAATTTTTATGAAGCTGAGCTCAGATCCGGTATCTATTAAAATGTTGATTGGTTTTTCTAGCCATCTATTTTTGAGTTTCAAATACGGAAGGTATTTGAGGGTTGTTTTTAATTCAAGGGTACGAGTTCCTCCAGGAGCTGGTTGAAATACCCCTGGCTTGAACGCTCGGGGTTCCTCTGGGTCCCGTTTCCCGCGTTCAAAGGACGAGATCCCTGGGAGTTTCCCTGATTATGTTGTCTTTCTCTAGATTGACGCTTACGACATTGTTCGATGGTATGTCCCTTTATGTTACAGTGATCGCATGTAAGATGGAGATTCTTGACACGACACGTAGCAGCTGTATGACCGTTACCATTGCACAATTGACAAGATAATTGCCTTCTCGCATCTATCTGACTCTGTTGTTCATTGCGAGGCTTGAGTGAATAGCAACTAGTAGCAGAGTGACCAGGCTTTTGACAAACTTGGCAGACTTCTGTATTTGATCTTCCATTATATGAACCAGTGGGATTACTTCTAGGTTTTAGTCTATAGCAAACGTTGGCCAGATGTCCTGTTTTTTGACATACTTGACATATAATTTGGTTTTGGTTTTGTTGAAATACATTCTGCTTACATGATTTCGCGGAATGTCCCATTTTATTACATATTTGACATTTTTCTATTTGCTTACAATGACTGGCAGTATGGCCTTCTTGTTGGCAAATTTGACAAGTCATTTTCAGCTTCAACAAGCCTTGAGCATGAATTGTGCAATGTTCTAATACATGCCCTGTTTGATTACAAAATTGACACTTTGTGTTACAACTGCATTTATCATCGTCAGGCGCTTTGCATACGGAGCAAGCGAATATTTTTTTTCTCACTCCACTCGCTTGTGCCTTATCCGGGTTGCTGCGCTCTCTAACTTCTTTTTGATTGGCTAATTTTCGCTCGATAGCTATTGCTTTCTTGACTACGTCGGTTATAGCGTCGTTGGGTGCAGTATCTAGTCTTTGTTCTATTTCCGATATTAGTCCTCTCTTGAAGCAATCAATCACATTGGTTGGGTAGAGGCGCGGAACGTGTCTGTAACTGTACCATTTTCAATGGCATATGATTCTAAAATTCTTTTACCCAAATCTTTAACTCGATTTGCGAAGCTGATTACTGTTTCTTGACTATGTTGAAATTCGTTCCCCATATCACCAAGTAATTGAGCTACGGTTCTGGTTGGAGAATATATTCCCTTTAGGAATGACAATAGTGTATCTATTGTCGTAAAAGTTTGTCCCATTAAGGCTTGTCGGGCTTCCCCTTGGATCTTGCATCGAATTAATCTCGTTAAATTCGGTTCGGCTGCCGCTTCTATCATATCTTTCGCTTCTAAACAGGCTTCCGAGAATTGGCTGAAGGGTACATTACTTCCGTCAAAGTCTGGGATAACCCGTAGTGCGTCTTTAATCGACACTACTTGGTTGAATTGTAAAGCATTTCCGCCTCCGATTCCTGCGCCCTGGTTCTGACCGCCTCCAACCATTTCGACTCTGGGTTGTTCCAATGGGAGTAAAATAGGATTTATTGGGGGTAGTCGCAATCCCTGGTTTACACTAAGTAATCTTAAACTCGGAGCGGATGGTCTCTGAAGTATAGTGTTTCGTCTAGAAGACGGCGAATTTGGTCCACTACCAATTGGGAATTCGTAGTGCCACTCTTCGATATTTTTAGGGATGGGTAATAGCCTTTCCTCGTCTGGCTCGGTGGTTAAAGATTTCTCAATATCTCGTAATCCTTTTATAATTTCGTCAACTTCTACTTCTGGCTCGGACTCACCTGGGTTATTCAGAGTCGACTCACCGTCAAATGAAGGCGCAGGTGTCGAACTTCTTGCTAGACTTAATGACTCAGTGGGGTTATCAGAATATTGATCAAACTCTTTTTCTGATTCTGAACTGTCCTGGTCGGTTGTAGTCTTGGTCTCAGCGGGAACTGGATTATCCTGGGGTATTCGCGGTCTGCTCTTAAAAGGATTTATGTCGTCTGAGTACTCTGGAGGAATCTCTTTAGAGATTTTATCTCGCTTTGCGAAAGGATCGAAATTAGCCAGCTCTTCGGCGCTGAGGTGACCGACACCTAGATTTTTCGCCACTTGTCGAGTGAGCTTCTTCTTATGATTCATTAACTTCTTAGTTGGTGATTCTAGTCTAATGCTTATTGTAAAAATATTTCAGTACCATTAGTATAATCGTAAATCTATATGTACCCTATACTTAGTGTATTAATAGCTCTTGTATAAATTTGTACTCGATAAGTAAATTGTAATTAGTATTATTTTCTAAATCTAAACCCGTGTTTTCTTTATCGAAAAATTCTTCTAAAGCTAGTATTAGATGATCTAAAGGTAGTTCTGATTTAACCACTAGTTCACTTCTGAAATTTGTTTTAAAATGTATACCGGTGGTAACGGCTTTACTAATTTTAATTAAAGTGGAATGTACTAAATCTATCAAAGCCTTTGGAAAATTCAGGAATGTAGAAGCAATGATATTATTGTTGTCTAAATGTATATATCTAATTTTTTTACTTTTATATCTTACAATGTGAATCTCTTTATTTTTATATAGAGTTACGTCACGTGTGATGAGAAGGACTGTCGGCTTCCAGAACGAAAATTTCTTTTTTTTAAAAGCTAACGTTAAATTATAGGTAGCGATTATATGTAGTCTTATTACTTGACCTTTGTTTATTTCAATTAAGTTCATGAAACCCAAAGGATAGTTACTGTAGGGTAGTAAAAAAATAAAAAAAAAATTTTAATTACTGTAATTATTTGAGAGAGAAAAACTGTTTTTATTCTAGTGAGTTTTTAGACTGAAATTTCACGACAATTTGCTGAATTTTATTTTATAGGAGGTTTTCCCTTCCTTAGTCTGATATGGAGTTATTCTGATTCTGAAGTATGAATCGTAAGTTTCGTGTGGGTCCTCGTTGGGTGGATGCACACGTGGCTTTACGTCCGTCGGGAATTCACTACTCCCTTCGCTACTGGAATCCGTTGCCGGTGTATAACAAGGTGAAGGAAATGAACAATTGACACTATGCGTTAAAGGACTGGAGTGATAAGGAGGGGAATAAGGAGTTAAAGGAGCTGAGCTAATGGGCGAGTAGAATGGACTGATAGGTGCGTAGGCCGGACTACTTCCCACTTCGCTAATAGTGATATAATTCGAACTATTCCCAGATCCGGGTGAAGCAGAGCTGGAAGCAGCAGTGTACTGGTAACTCACTGAGGACAGAAAATATTCAGGGATCTATTTATTATACTGTTTGTTTTCTTTTTCTTTATAGACGTTTAAATGTAATAATATTTCCTTCTCCCTTTTTTTTATTTGAATATACTGGGGTATTTTAAATATTTAGGAAAGTAATTTTTAGGGTAAATTATTATTACAATAAAATTACAATTACAAAACCTTAAAGTTAAAAGAATTTTTCAGCTTTATTAATGAAGAAGAGTACAATTTTTAGATAGATAGCCTTATTTAATACGCAACTTATTAAATGCTTTTTCTAAATTGTTTATTACATTATCATCGACCGGTTGATTATTCCGTAGTCGGGTGAAGCCCGTTAAAGTAGCCTTGGCCACACTACACAAAAGTCCTTTGATTATGTTTATTTCAGCCTTTAATGTTGAGGTATTTTACTTGACCAGCATAATTGCTCAATCAGAGTTCGCTGTACTCTGTCTTGAGTCGCAACTATATCAGTTAAGTTATTTATTTTTGAATTATTTAATAGAAACTCGTTAGCATGTGCTGCGCTTAAACTCTCAACGGCTGTTAAATCAGGAAATATGTCATTCACTATTGTATCTTTAAGTAAATTATATTTGTTTTCTAAAACTATATTTCTCCTTGACAGCTCAATAACTATCTCTTCCAACTCCGTGATCCGCTCTCTGACCTCAGGAGCGTCAAAACCGAAGTTAAACGGAGGAATCACTGTAACAGTCAAGAAAGATTCCCTAATATTAATTTTTTTTCTCTATATTTTTTCTTTAGAATGACGTTTTTTTTTCTTTTTACTATATTGAGTAAATTCTCATAATTCCATTCAGCGAAAGAGTTGAAAATTAGAGATTTACTAATTATTATTTTAAAGATTATAAAAGGTATTTATCTTAATTTATAATAGATTTTACGATAGGTCGCGCTAATAAGGCTAGATCATGCGAAAATTAAACTTATTTGTACATATTACCGAATATTTACGTATGGTAACCGTTTTTTTTTAAAATATAGTCAGCCTAGTGAAAGCTTCGCTTAATTTTTCCAACTCGGCAGTTGGCACAAGTAAATTGGTATTAGTCCTTTGAAAGCCGCGTAAAGTTGCTCCGGTAATTGTGCGAAGCAATCCTTGTAGTCTCTTTAGTTTGCTTTCTAATATTGTATTTTTATCATTTAATTCATTTAATGAAAGCTGAATGTTCATATGGGCCTGATGATGTCGGATGCCTGTCTCGTGATAAGTTTCCGCTAGAATCCGGTACGACTCGCTTTCAAGGTTAATTCTCTCCCGAATGCTTTCTATTGCATCTAATATATTTTGCTGTATCCGTTTAACTTCCTGTAATTCGTCGTGCAGGAGAACCGTGGTGCTTTCAGTAGCTGATAATCGGCTGCTAATGGCACCCGCGGCGATTTCGCTGGTAAAGGTGGGGATCATCTACAAGTAGACATAAGATTTGTCGATTGTTACTTGAACTAGTAATAATTCAATTATGTAGATAAACCTTAAGAGATTAAGTGTTTTAATCCAGGTTAGTTTGCTTTCTAGTTATAGAAGGAAATCATCTTTTTGTTTTTCATTTAGAATAGCCGAACTATCTTCAATAATCCACAATTCATTGAATTTAGATAAAGAATATCTCGGTTCTTTACTGTAAGGAATGAACCAGGGAATCACCACTTGATTAGGATAATCGGTTCCTCCAACAGTCTCTAACCAACGATTGACATTTCTAAAAGATAGTTTACACACCCATACTTTATATAATATAATATTTAATGTATGTAAAGGTTCAATAAGTGATTTATGTAACGTCACTATATTGGCCTGAACTTTAAAAATGTCAATGTGATGAAGAGCTAGATTATGAATAAATTCTAATATATTCTGTGTCAAGACTTTAGGCAATTGTGTAAAAGTAGCCGGGCTAATGGCTTTCTTTGTAATTCTCAAATACTCGTACTTACGCTTCTTATATTTGATTACTCCTCTAGGATAATTGTTATTTAAGTTTTCATTTAATACATAAATTTTTATGTCAGTATTAGGATAATTAGTCCTAAACGCCTGATATAAATTAAAAACTGATCTAAAGTGAAGTATTGTTAGTTCGAACTCTGCCTCTTGATATTGTTTCATTTAGTTCATACGTTTATTAAATTTAAATTTATTTTTATTTTATTTTTAAACTATCTTTTTTTTTCTCTTCAACTAATTTGTATGTTAAAGTTTTTTTGTATTTATTTACTTATCTAATATTTATTTAAATAATAGCAATTTATTTTAAATATTTTAAGTTCTGATAACAATTTAGGTATTAGAATTATTTAAACTTATGCTAAAATAATTATTGCATAAAATGCAGTTCGCTTGCCTACATTCAGGAACTAGATGGCGACCGCTCTCTTGATACTAGTCTGCTCGTACAGTTGTCTGCCTAAATCTGACCAGGTCACCGTGCAAACAATGAGAGCAGGCTTAATTCTTGAATCGGCCAAAATGTTTGCGATTGATGTTAGTATGAAATATAATTTTAAATTATGAACTTTTGAATCTCTACTGGCCCTATTTTACAATTCCATGTAAATTTAAACAATTCTATTTCGTATTAAACATAATATTTGTTTTTTTTTCTTTTTTTTTAATTTACACAGGTTTCTTTTAAACTTAAAGTAACATATCTCTAGTTTTTATTTAATTTTAAAATAATACAAAAACTTAAAAATACTTCTAAAATTTAAGAGTAATATTTTTCTCTCTCGCGATAATCTCTGTTATATTCAAAAATACATTTAAAAATAAATTTATTGCTTAAACATTTAAATTTAGAATATTCTTAAGAATTAAAATCTAAAAATAACTTTTATTTTTGAATATCTTCTAAGTACATTTGGTGTATTAAGCCTATATGCGAAGGGAGATGAATGTCATTCTCCGTTCCCAATTTCCTTTGTATCGCCTTTTTTAATATCTCTGCCTCCGCCTGATACTTCTCCTTCAAATGGGGATTATCCCTGTAGAACGCGAGCCTGATGGGCTCCAAGCAGAGTTCAGGATTGGCGAGCGGGTACTGTGGGAGTTCCGACTCCGGGGGTGCTGGCGGACTCGGCGGATCTAAGTCAATCACCTCAATCACTCCCGCCGGAGCTTCGTCGTCGTCTAGGGCGATAACCGGTATCTCCACGTCCGGTTCGGCAACCGGTACTTCCTCGGCTGGCACTTCAACGGCTGGCTCACCCACTGGCGCTACTTCGGCCAGTGGTTCCAAAAATCTGGGCCCTAGGGGTTCCGCTTCCTCGGGGCACTTAGGTAATGTACCAGCTTTTCTGATTTGGAGTCCCAGTCTTATCAGCTGTCTCTTGTATATGAATTTGTCAATGGCCTTGCAATGCGGCCTGACCAACCAAGTTTTCCCTAAAGATGCCGGTCTCCTCCGGCTAAAAAGGGCTTCAGGATCCCCTGTCCCTCTGTGTTTATTGAGGGCGGCAACGACGTCTTTTTTTTCGACCTTAAAAAGTCGCGCTAACTCTTGCGTAAGCCTTTCCTTCCGTACTCTCTCCTGTTCCTTTCGTTCCTCCCGTGTCTTCGGGATTTTTTCTAGGGGTATCTCCTCATTCGGCCAAGACACTAAAGGGCAAAAAAAAAAAGAAAATTTTTGTTAGGTATTAAATTTAAATAATTTTATTTATATTTTTAGAATTTTAAAATTTTAAAATTTATTTTTATTCCCCTTTCTGTTTTATTTTAAACTATAATTTTTACCTCTATTATTCTATTTTCTCCGTTAAACCCAACTGGCTAGCATGCATTTGGAGAATGATGCGCTCCAGTATCGGCTTTTTTTAAAAAATCTTGTATTGACTCTAAAACAGTCGATACAGGATTTTTTATACTCGCTGCATCCCTTACACCTTTTCTTTGGTGGTTCGGATGGCAGCGGTATTTCCTCTAATTGTACCGGAGGTGGCTGGCTTTGCAGTGGTGGAGGAGGCGGCGGTGAAGCTGCTTTTACTTCATCTAATATCTGCTTCGCCCATTCCCTCTGTGCCTTTAATATTCCTCTTCTTTTACTTTCTCTTTGCTTCTTCGTAGGCTTTCTCCTCTTCTCTGAGGGTGCCACTAAATTAGCAAAAAGAAAGATAAAATAAAACAACCTGAGTATATATTTTTGTTTTTTTTTTTAAATCTGGATTTGCTCGGCCAGACCGGAGCTATATATGTATATTCTTATTAGTTTAAATTTGATAAATGATTTTAAATTTTTAAATTATACTGGGCTAAATCTGAGTATATATTTTTGTTTAAAAATCTAGACTTACTCGGCCAAGCCGGAGCTATATATGTATTTTCTTATTAATTTAAAATTTGATATTAAAATTGTACTCAACGAAATTTTTGCTTTACTTTAGAATAACTCGGCCAAGCCAGAGCTATGTATGTTTTTTAATATTTGTTGAAATTTGATATTAAAATTATACTCAAACGAAGCCTGAGTATATATTTTTGCTTAAAAATCTAGAATTGCTCGGCCAAACCGGGGCTATATATATATATTTATTAGTTTCAATTTGATAAATGATTTTAATTTTTAAATTATACTCGGCCAAACCTGAGTATATATTTTTGTTTTAATTTCTTGAATTGCTCGGCCAAGCCAGAGCTACGTATATATATTATTATTAGTTTAAATTTGATAAATGATTTTAAATTTTTAAATTATACTCGGCCAAACCTGAGTATATTTTTTGTTTTAATTTCTTGAATTGCTCGGCCAAGCCAGAGCTACGTATATATATTATTATTAGTTTAAATTTGATAAATGATTTTAAATTTTTAAATTATACTCGGCCAAACCTGAGTATATTTTTTTGTTTTAATTTCTTGAATTGCTCGGCCAAGACAGAGCTACGTATATATATTATTATTAGTTTAAATTTGATAAATGATTTTAAATTTTTAAATTATACTCAGCCAAACCTGAGTATATTTTTTGTTTTAATTTCTTGAATTGCTCGGCCAAGCCAGAGCTACGTATATATATTATTATTAGTTTAAATTTGATAAATGATTTTAAATTTTTAAATTATACTCGGCCAAACCTGAGTATATATTTTTGTTTAAAAATCTAGACTTGCTCGGCCAAGCCGGAGCTATATATGTATATTCTTATTAGTTTAAATTTGATAAATGATTTAAAATTTTTAAATTATACTCGGCCAAACCTGAGTATATTTTTTGTTTTAAATTTTAGAATTTTTAGAATAGCTTAGTTCACCCAAGTCAGAACTATAGGCAAAAATTGTTTAAAAGCGAAAGGAAAAACAGGAAACCCCTTCTTATCTATCTCTACCAGTGTTGACTCTAAACTAATTGAAAAAATTTATACTCGGCAAAAACCAGAGTATAAACGAAAAAAGATAGAACATCAACACGGCAAAACCAGTGTTGAATCGGAAAGATTTAGAGTTAGAAAAAAAAGATGTTATATATACTCGGCAAAACCAGAGTATATAGTAAAGAAGTAAAATCGTCAAAGCGGCACAGCCAGTTTTGACGAATTCTAGTAGAGTAAAAAAAATTATAACAACGAAAAAGGAGAGAAATAAAAATTTTCCTAACTAGATTTGCCTACAAAATCACTGAAATATTATGGCTTTATTCAGAACTTAACTTCACGTCCGAAATACATTCCCCCCATGGGCCACCATTTGTTATGTCGGAAACTCGGGATTTCCGACGGGTTAAAATAATTTGTTGGAAAAGGAACTTTGTCCCTTTCCTTCACCACTTTTAGGCCTATCTGAGTGACAGATAATAGCCTGGGGCTGGTGAAACGCGAAGTAAAGTTTTGATTTGAGATTGTTTTTTTTTTAACTTAATTCTACGAGGAAAAGAATATTTTTTTTCTATCGGAGAATTTATTATTATTTTTGAAAGAGCGCGAAACAACAAACGAACTAGTGGGTTTTATTTTAAATTAAAGCAGAGAGAACCAAACGGCTAAATGCCAGAAGTATTCTCAACTGTTCTAATTTTTATAAGTATTTTACCGAGACGCGGGATGAATCTAATTTTTGTAGAACTGTTTATAAGGAAAAAAACGGTACGGGACCAGAATTTCCTTATTCAGTATCTACTTTCATTAAAATGGTTTAAACGAGGTATTTCTCCGAAAATTTATAAGCCACCGGCACTGGCTTCTACTCAAAACGGGAAAGGAAAGGTCACGATGAGCAAGTTGCTCATAAATAAGAAGGTGTGAAATATATTTGAAATTTTTTACTTACTTTTCTTGAAAAATTGGTCGTCGAACTGGGAAGAATCCTTTTCTCTCTCTCTCTCTCTCTCTCTCTCTCTCGGTCTCTTGGTCTGCCCGACCCTTTGATGCCCGGGAAAAATAGCACGGGAGATCGGTGTAAAATAAACCGAATAAATAAATTACACTTCACAAAATTCAGTTTAAAATATGTATTTTTTTAAAAATTAAAATGCTCGTGAAATACAAGATTTGGAAAAAAAAGTGCAAAAATAAGAGTGTTTTTAATGCTCGAAATGAAATGAATAGTACGAAATTTTATGCCGGAGTGCCCCGTCGGAGGGAAGGAAGGCGGCTTTTAAGGGCAACGCAGGCCCAACCTCCAACTCCCTTGGAGAAATTTGGGAGAAGAGGATTTTCCAATCGGGAAGTTCCGGAAAATCCAGCCCTCTCAAGTTCTCCAATCTCGCCGTGGCGGCTTATCGCCGGGCCTTAGGCCCTCCTATTTCGGGGGAGAGCGAGGAGCGGGGCAGAGAGGGAAAATTAGTTCGAGCTCTCCTGAAGAGAGGGCTCGTCAAGTACGATTTTCTCGTACTTATGCAATTCTCCGCTCTTTCTCCCTTTCTCGCTCTCGATTTCGCATTTCTATAGATTGTTTGTTTTATTTAAGATTCTTAGTGATACTTATTTTTTTAACATACATGGAATAAAAATAAAGAAAGAAAGTAAAAGTTCTATATTTGAATAGAAAATGATATAAAATTATTAATAATGCATAAAACGATTTTTAAACTAAGCATAAAAAGGTAAGAATATTTGCAGCGTATGTATGTATATTTTTGAGATGGAAATAATTTTTAGGAAATAATTTATGAAATTTGAAGAAATTCATAATTGTAACCGGTGTATAGCTATTAGGAAATCCCACGCGGGGATGCAGTTTCGTTTCGGAGATATAGTATTGTATAACAGCCGTGTGAATTTACGACTTGTTTTTCGGAAGGTCTCGGTGCAGTACGCTTTTTTTTTATCTAGAGTAAATAGTTGTAGATATACGCATTTCTTATATCTAGTGTATATAGGCGTGCAGTACGCTTTTCTTATATCGAAGGGTAAATACTCGAGTATACACATTTTCGGAGGTGGATGGACGGAGATGCTATCTCCGCAGACACAGCGGCGATTCTAGCTAGGGTAATTTAAAACCTATTAGCGCGCTGGGCCTTCCGAGACCGCTCAGCTCCCATCTCTTTCCGGATCTATATGCCGAGTTTTATATTATCAAATAGAGAGCGGACAAATACATCTCTGTGGCTATGAGTTTCTAGAAACATTACGGCGATGCAGCTGTGCAAATATTATAATCTCTCCTAGGGTCGAACAGTTATCGTGAAACTGAGAGAAGTGAGCGTGAGAGGAAAAGAAAATTTTTAGAAATACACGGCGACGTTACACTTGCCGCAATGGATATTGCTCCAAAAAACAAAATGCTAGTAAAAGATGTTAAATGTGAGATAAAAAATTGGATAGTAAATCCACATTTTAGATAAAAAGAATTGATGTAATTTTTAATGTTTTAAAAAGAGTCTATCGATCTCTCCGAGGCAAATGTTTGAAAAAGGTAAAATTAATTTTAAACTGTTTTTCCGTTTGCTTCAACATTTCGATGAACACTGTCGCCCTCTTCAGGAAACTGTCAATTTTTATTCGAATAAATCAATGAGTACAATATAAATATTACAATAAGTGAAATAACGACGACTTACATGTAAAGGAGTACAACAGTCGATGGAATCGAATGTTCTCTTCCCCGGCCAATTTCAGGCAGAGGAAAGAGGATCGAGAAGCAAGGAGACGGACACTGTTATTGTTCCGGCTTCCTCAGCTACTGTTTCGATAATAAGGAAATATAGATGTACAAGCTTTAGAGTCGCCTATAACCCGTTTTGTTTTTCAAACGGTGTAATAAGTGTGTATACACGTTATTAAATTACTTTCTTTATCCTTTATATCTCTTTTATCGAAATTGAAACTATGGTTGAATTTACTATTGTGTTCATTTATGACATTATTCTTTGATTTTTTATGTTCCTCAATACGTGTACAAACACTCCTTTTGGTTTGGCCTACATTTGTAGCCGTGCAGTCATTATATTGCAACTTATATACAACATTATTTTCCAACTGTTTTTCTTTTTTATCTTTTCCTTTAATTATGATATTACACATGCGATTGTGTATTTTTGGCACAGTTGTAATATATTTTTCTTTTAAAGAATGTTGCATCTGTTCGTAAAACCCATTAACATATGGTAAAGCTACAATGATTCGGAAGTTTTTGTCATTATTGCAACTTTGATATTGTGCACTCGAATATATTTTGTCAATTCGTTTTTTTATATGTCAATTGGTAAAGTTGACAGGATAATTATTGTCAGTTAGTAATTTTTTTACAATATTGATGTTTTTCTTATGATTATGTTTTTCTTATGTTTTTCTTACAATTCAACAGCTCTATGAATAAGATTGTACACCATGGTGATTTTTTCAAATTCAGGATGTTGTGAATGATAATTCAAAAATCTACCATAAAAGGTGGGGTGCGTGTACCAAACAGCAGACAAATTGCACTGATATGATCTACATAGTGTCTTGCGAGTTGGATAAAAAACAGCTGTTTGACTGCTTCACATGTTTTGTGGCGAATTCAAATTTGTTGAATGGCTTTACTTTATAGTGTCCTCTAGCAATTCAAGAAATTATATAATGTTACGTTTATAAAATTTTAACCATTAAAAGACTTAACGGTGAACCAACAGAAACTCCGATCCCTAGAAAAGTATTGTAACGAAAGAAAAATTTCTTCGAATCTGACCTAATCGCAATATTCAAGTGCACGCGAGATATTGTTGAAGTGACGTCAAGGGTTCGCTAATTGTCCAGAAGCCTCGAACTAACACTATACAACTAGCCTTTGTTATAAGAATAAACAGATTTCAAAAGGGCAAATCCAGGACTCTAACTTTATTTTATACCCAGCCATAGCAAATGTAAGCTAAATACATTTTTCTCATCGGTTGATAGTAAAATACGCACAGAGCAGTTCAAAACTCTGTACCGGTTCCCACTTGCCGCGATCGTGAGCCACGCGACCGTCAGTATAGTTTATACACTTTACGCACCCCGACCTTTACAAGCCGCTCGGTATAGCTCGTCTAAAATCTCGCGTCGTCAAAACAAAATTAACTTTGCGAGCAAAAACCTTTTAATTACAATTATTCTCCGTGATCTCTACTCAGGACGCCACAGTACCGTAGAAGGACTGAGTGAGCGCGAAGCGCGAGCATCGATCGTGCTTTAAATGCAAAACGCGAAGCAAAACGCGCTTTCGCTTCGCGTTTGCATGCCTTGCATCGGAAATGTTCTCTTTTATTTTTCAGGTTTTTTTGATGGAAGGCATACTATCAGATTATATAAGGAAAGAATTTTCTTGTGATATGACAAGCTAGAGAACTGTTAAGAAGATTTAATTTTTCATGCAAGAAAGTTTCTATTTTTCCGTGTGACAAGCTTGTGAAAGTGTTGTATTTTCAGTGTTTAAGTATCGAAGAAAGTTTCTACGGAATTTGCCGTCGATGTGGTTATTACAAATTATTAAGTTCTTTTATTGTAATATTTAACTTAAATAATACTTTTAAAATAGTGTTGAATAATTGAGCCGAAGTGAAAAGTATTTTTATTCAAGAAAAATTTATTATCATATTTAGAAGAACAACTGGTTTAGAGTGAGCGTGTTCTTATTTTGATTCCATCTATTAAATACATCCATTTAATAATGGTTCACTAAATATATAAACTTTGACAACTTTTAATGCATTGTAATAAAATTTTATGTTTAAGAACTGTTTCTGCCGTAACATTTATTATGGTTACGTATTATAAAATTAGAAAATCACAAATTCAATTACAAAATATTACAATCGCAAGTGTTCATCCTATCTACGCTACTAGGTTTGATACTTAATTAGTAAGGTAATGTGATCGGTTGAATTTATCATAGTGATTTCATCACAATTTTAAAAGGTTTATTCGTTGAACCACCTTTGTAACAATCAAACATTACAGCTTTCAAAATTTAAAAACTCAAATCTGGTCCAGTGTATAAACCTGAAACTTGCTATGGAATCTCTATGACTAATTTACTTAATGGAAAATTAGTTCTTTTTAGGCACGACCGCAAGGCGGGAATGCCTTATAGTTTTATCATCGCAAAAATTGTAACCAGCGATATCTCAGCCAATTTTCGACCAATCAGGCTGAAAATTTAGGAGAATACAACTCTTATATGTACAAAAAAACGTTTTTTTTACTTTCGCGATTACCGGCCAATTGTTCAAATGAGAGCTCTTTATGCTTATTTTTACATGTATTTTTAATTAATTATGTTGTAATAAGTTTATCTCAGTCAGATAAGTTCCAATCGATCCAATTTTTTTTTCACAAACTCTCCTTATGTTAATATCGTGACAGTCTAAAATTGGACTTATTTCCATTCATACAAAAAATATGCGGGCATTTTTTAAATTTTCGAAAAACGGTTTTTTGGTTATAACTCAAATTCTAAGCATTTTATACAAAAAAGTTAAATGGAAATGTAGTACGTCTCAAAAAAATACAACTTCTTCCTATTAACATAAACCCTCGAAAATGATTAGAATTCAAGTTCACAAGCTAAAATCGAATTTTCACATTAAAATAATTCGTTTAACATCATAAAACTTTTTAGGCTTACGTTGCACATAAAAACGTTCAATATAAAAGTTGTATACATTTTAAAAATACAATTTTTGACCATAATAATTATACATTCAGAGCGATTCAATATATTGTAAAACTCGAAAACAGATTTTTTTTAAAAGAAATTTCAGTTGGCCTCGATTATCTCTGCGAAATTAACTCCAATCGAGGCAAATTTTTTTTCATAAACTCTCCTTATGTTAATATCGTGACAGTGTAAAATTGGGCTTGATTCCGTATATACAAAAAATATGCGGGCATTTTTTGGATTTTCGAAAAACGGTTTTTTGGTTATAACTCAAATTCTAAACATTTTACACAAAAAAGTTAAATGGAAATGTTGTACGTCTCAAAAAGATACAACTTTTTCCTATTAACATAAACCCTCGAAAATGATTAGAATTCAAGTTCACAAGCTAAAATCGAATTTTCACATTAAAATAATTCGTTTAACATCATAAAACTTTTTAGGCTTACGTTGCACATAAAAACGTTCAAGATAAAAGTTGTAGACATTTTAAAAATACAATTTTTGACCATAATAATTATACATTTAGAATGATTCAATATGTTGTAAAACCCGAAAACTAATTTTTAGGCACGACCGCAAGGCGGGAATGCCTTATAGTTTTATCATCGCAAAAATTGTAACCAGCGATATCTCAGCCAATTTTCGACCAATCAGGCTGAAAATTTAGGAGAATACAACTCTTATATGTACAAAAAAACGTTTTTTTCCTTTTCCCGATTACCGACATATTGTTCAAATGGCAGCACTTTATGCTTAATTGTACAAACGGTTTTTTGGTCATAACTCAAATTCTAAGCATTTTACACAAAAAAGTTAAATGGAAATGTTGTACATCTTTAAAAAATACAACTTTTTCCCATTAACTTGAACACTCGAAAATGCTAAGAATTCAAATTAACAAGCTAAAATCAAATTTTTACATTAAAATATTCGTTTTTCATAATAAAACTTTTTACGTATACGTTTTACATAAAAATGTTCAACATAAAAGTTGTAGATATTTTAAAAATACAATTTTTGACTATAATCATTATACGTTCAGAGTAATTCAATATGTTGTAAAACCCTAAAACTAGCGCGAAGCGCGTTTCGTTTCGCGTTTTGCATGCCTTGCATCGCGAAGCGATGCAAGGCGGCAAGCCACTGAGACCTGAAGGCCCGAAGGGCCGAAGGTCGAATGTGGCGCGCTAGTTAATATCCAGGGAGTACGATGAGCGTACCTTTCTTTTTAGGGAAGTATACTTTCTGCTATATAAAAGGTAAAAAGAACACATGAGTTATCAAACCCATCAGTCGAAAGGATAACATGAGAAATTTTAAATTGACACCATAGAATAAAAATGACCATAGAATAAAAAAAATAAATGTAAAAAAACTTATCTAACTCAATGTAGGTGGCATTTTTGATGAACAAATAGAACTAAAGATGGCAAACTGCAACGATAACTCAAAAAAATTGATCCAATGATATTCTTATTTGCAGCATAATTAAAAGACCGAACGATTTAATTTGATAGTCTCATGAGAAATATAAACTTAGCAGACACTACGTAAAAAGGAGCTCATAGAAACGGACGAAGTAACTCACTTGAAGTGCACCTTGTAAATTAAAATTAAAGAATATTGTACATTGTAATATCCTGGCCCTGGCCAACGCCACTAGTCAGCACTGCTATCGCAATCGCGAGCGCGAGTTTCAAACGGAGAAAAATGTTTTAATTTAGGAAATGAGCTTAATTGGAACTGGACAAATGAAAACAAGTGAGTTTTAAGTTTAAACAGAGAAATCAGCTTAAGCCGTCTGACTCTCTCTATGCTGTGACGGTCTACCGTCAGCCCATGCTTACCTGGACACCACCGGAGCTACTTCGAGTAAAAGGGATAAAAAACTTATACCCGTTGGTATTCACAGATATGAGCAGTATAGTCAGGCAGCCAGTGAGAGCGAGAGACAGATAATGTGAGAGAAAGAGAGAGAATGAGAATGAGGACGAACAAATGGAGGCACGCGACGTGCCTCGACTGTTATTGGCGGAGGAGGTGCGGAATAGGTGGAGGACTGCAGCTCCGTCCACAGTAGACATGCGTGCGAGCTGGGAAAACCAAAGAAAATGTAAAAAGAAAATGTACGAGTGCAGCCAGACCTAGGAAAATACGAGAGTCAGAGCCAGACAGAGTAAATGATTTAATTCGAATTTCGCGAGCAGGCAAACTAATTGTTAAGAGGGCGCGAGCGAGCGAGCAAACATGCGATATATTATCGCAAAGATCGTGTAATTGCGCGATTGGCGAAAACGAGCCATCTAGGAGAAATTGTAACGCGTGCGAGCGAAATAGGAAGAGACGCCGCGGCCGTGAGGAAGCCGGGCGCGACAGTCAGTGCAGTGTTCCCTTGTACAGCAGAGAACAAGGAAGCAATAGCAGCGACATAAGGATTACCAAAAGATTCCCTCCGAGAGACTTCGTCTACTTGTCCTACTCTCCACAACTAAACTCTAGATAGCCTCGAGAGAGTTTGTGCCGCGCGAATTTACAGGGCACGAGATATCACCAGTACGTGAGGAAGAGCTGCGATCAAGTAACAGCCACGTAGACAGTTTGTGTAATCTCATTGTGAGTGCGCGCCCGCGAGATAGCCGGTCGACGGTCGATAGCCGGACGGTAGCCACACGTGCTATCCTTCATTATTCGAGCATTATTAAATAAACGCCGGACAGTTTTAAAGAAATATCTGTGTTTATTTGCGAGAGTTTCCTATTCCCCCTTTTCGTATCCACAGCCCCGGAAAGCAGTCTCTACCACCGCTGAGCGGCCGGCGAAGCGAAGAAGTGAACCGGGCTTCCAACATATTTGATAAATTAAAATACGGTTCACCGGGGCAGCCCGATAACAGGGTGCGTTCACGTTTAAGATTCCGTCATAATCTTGGCGGAATATCTACAATGTCACAATATATTATTAAAAAATGTATATTTATAGTTTGAAGTAGCTTGAAGTCTTGGACTCCATTGCTTCTCTTCTCTGAAGGTCCTCCTTCTATCTTTCATTGCCTGCTTTGATTTTCTTCGGGTTTTTCATTGGTCACTTTTCTTCCCTCTTCGCGTCTTGAAATTTGTATGTGAAGTTCTTTCTGTGTGACGTTGTTCAGTTTTTGGCTACAGCTCCCTCGCTAGGTATTACCAATGCGTTACTGTTGTGGCGCGTTTCTTGAGAGTAGTTGCAGAGTCTCGCATCTCGGATTTTCTGAGCGGCCATAAATTTGGAGAAAGCTGTCATCGTATTTCTGTTGTGAATAGATCTATTGTTTTAGATTTCGAGTTGGGTGCGGTTTTCAGTTTATACGCGTGAGAACGACCGTTGGTTTCTGGTTTGAACGATTCCAGTCTATTCGATATGGAATGATCTTAGATTTTAAATTTAATGCGTAAAGGGAAATTTATTCGCGACTACACCGCCGCTACGACTCTATTGGATTACGTTATAACATATCATTCCATTGCGTCTTATACTATACCCGGAATATTTGATTCCGCTGTTCCTGACCGTTCCGTGTTAGAAGGTTATTGTTGAAAATGTTAAAAGTGTTATCTACAATCCCTATTATAAAATCTTGGGTGAGATCTCAGATCATATCTCAGGTGTCATCTCACCTGAGGCCTCACGCCAAAATCTCATCTAACTGATTTTTATCGATTTTTCGTTCATTATATATCTAAGGCCGTTCTTAATGAATTGGTGACAGTTTTTGAAGAAATCGGACTTAGAACATTTTTTAAAATTTGAACTTAAAATTTTATCGAATTTCGGACTTAGATAAATATGGTACAATTTTTTAAAAATTTTCTAAATTCGAATTTTTCGAAAATCGTCACTAATTGACTAAGAATGGTCTTAAATATATAATGAACGAAAAATCAGTAAATAATTTGTTAGACGAGATTTTGGATGCGAGGTCTCACCTGAGATGTCACCTAAGATATCATCTGAGATCTCACCTGAGCTTTTGTAGTAGGGATACATTGAACAGATCATGATGAAGTGGAATTTTTTGCCAGTCCTGGTTATATGATTTTAGTGAATATATTGCTGTTCATAAATAAATTCTACATTAGCAGCTCAAAAACTTTAAATACATCCTACTTTAAAAGCTAGAAATTCATAATATATTTAATAGAAGTTAACCATAACTTGGTTATTAAATGTATTGCATTCCGTTTAAAAGTCATATTCCGTGTATCGGTTCTATTTTATGTTTCTTTATACTATATATCGCATAGCAATAGGATTGAGGTTTTTTGGAAAATGTTAGAATGGAGTTATAGTGTTTTAATGTGTGCACCCAGTGTTATGCTATGGGGTATATAGTGGCTTATGGGAGTTTTACGTTTTTCTTAGGTATTTTGATTGTTGGTATGCAGGTTTATTGGGTATTATAGCTAATAGGGTGGTTTAGGACGGTCTATGAGGTTTTATGGAGCTAGAATGGAACTATTTGGATTATATGATCTGTTATGGTGTTCTATGAGGATTTTCTGGATTGAATTGGATTGGGTTGGTTATTCGGTTTTGGAATACGCAGTGAATGGATTATTGGATGTTATAGGTAATATAGTGATTTATAGTGGTATATGGAGTTTTATAGGGTTAGGTTTTTTGGGTTACTCGGATATTAGGGCACATGATTAATCTATTATTAGGTGTTATGGGGTATATGGTTATTTATGGTGGTTTATTGAATTTAATATGATTTTCATGGGGTTTTTTTGGATTATTCGGTTATTGGAATACAGGGTTAATGCGTGTTATGGGAAATATGATGGTTTATTGTGATATTTAATAGATTAAATTTAATGGATAACTTTATCAGTTAAGGTTCTAAAGAAATTAATTATTCAAGACGTTATATTGTTGGCCTCTTCGAATAGAAGCACAGTTCAGCAAAGAGTAGTATTAGAGATTTGCGCCGCGAAAAAAAGCGTAGTTCACGTATTTGCCGCGAAGATCAGTTTATATTATTTCCCACAGCGAAAACTAATACAGTAAAAAAAGCCACGGTGAAGAGAAGCACGCAGTTTAAAATGCCCCGGCGAAAAGAATCACATTTCAAAAAGCCGCAGCGAAATGAAGTATACATCCAATTCAAAGTAAAATATTATAAACTTTGTAAATTTTACATAAGTTTTGAAATTATTACATAAGTACATAATTATATATTATAAAATGATTATCTAATTATATATTATTTTACAATTACATAAGTATATAATAATAATAATAATATAATAATAATAGTAATAATAATAATAATGCAATAGTAATTACATAAGTATATAATAATTATATATATATATATATATGTATATATATGAATATATTGAGACTTCTAGTTGCTGCTCTCCTCCGATGGGAGACTTATGCACAAAAGAGATAGTTACTTACCCGACCTCCTGGTCCTGCTCGGCTGCTCAGCTTCCTCGGCGGGCTGTAGGGGGTTCTCAGGTGCTAGGAAGTAGGATTATGTGGAATAACGTAAACTCTGTGTGAGAGAGCAGGAGAGCAGATAACGCTCCCCCGTGCGTTTATTCCGCGTACTCGATTACATAAAATGCGTGCTCGCCCTGTGGAACTTTCGTGCTCGGTCACCGTGCTGGACACTGCGCGGATCGAGATCAACGTGGCCGACGGCTCGTGCGTGCCCGCGTTCACTGGACTCTAACTTAAGCTACGTACGTGCTTTGGGGTTCCTTAGGCCCCGGATCATCGCCGAGCGAGAGAGAGAGAGAGATAAGGGCGTGAGGCCGACCCTTACAACGTGGTCATCGCCCCGGCTCGCAGTTGACCGATGTCCTGCTCGGTTGCTCCTCTCGGGGCCAGAGTTCTGATGGCTTTCAGTGCGGTGAAGGTCGGGCCGCTCAGCTGGTAGTGGCTCCGGGCTCGCAGTCCTCGTCGAAGTCTCAGTGTGGCGTTCCTGGGAGGCAAGGCCGGAGGTGGCAGATGTCAGGCCGTGCAGCGGCTTGGGTCTCCCAGCGGGTGATGGGTGCAGGATGTTCTTTCGTGCTAATTGCTTGTGGCGCGTGCGACCGGGTCGATGGCCGAGTTATAGTCTGGCGAGCGCGGTGGCGCTCGTCTAGTTTTCGGACAGGAATTAGTCCGAAAACTATCCCTACTCCTTCTTGCGTGGCAGCATCTTCTAACGCGCTGTCGCGTCTCTCGGTTTCTTTCTCTTTCCTTCGCGCTCTTCTGCTGGCGCGCTCTCTCTTTCTAGCGCTGTGTTCGGCGCTGACTCGAGTGTCTTCGAGTCTCTCTCTCTCCCTCTCTCTCTCTCTCTTAAATCTTTCCCCCTTTCCCGGTACGGTACGGTCGCCTTCTCGATATATATAGAATCAACCTGATGTCCTGCCTCGACCGGTGCCGCATTACCACCTTGGCACCGGTGAATCGTTCTGTTAAACAAAATTCTCGAGTCCTAGGCCCGCCATATGCGATTTTTCCTTTTTCTGGTCCGTTCCTAATAATGTGAAAACACGAAAGTTGTTTTGCGAATTAGCCACTGAAGAGGGGATAAAAATATCCCGAAACGTTTGGCATTTTTTAAAATAAACAACTTGGCTCGAAGAGACGCATCAAATTTTTTATTCTACACTATTCCATCATCGAGCGATAGAGTCATTATTAAACATATTTTATTTATATATTATATCGTACTTGAGTATAATAGAAAATTTTCATACGTTGTATTAGGGTTTTGCGTCGTTCAATAATATATGAAAACTTAAAATTTATAAATAATAAATTTTATAAAACACTATTAATTATTTAAATAAAACGTTTTTTAAAATAATTCTTATAATTATTTAAAATAATTTACTCATAGAATATATCATATTTCAAAATCACAGAAGCTTGGGGTGTGTTGTGACATTGTTGTGGGTTTCAAAAATATATAAAAAATTACAATTTTTATAAATTAATAATTTAATTAGTAATAAATTTTATAAAGCATTATTAATTATTGAAATAGAATGTCTTTTAAAATAATTCTTATGATTATTTAGAATTATTTACTTATATAATATATCAATTTCAAAATCACAGAAGCTTGGGGTGTGTTGTGGCATGGTTTTGTGGGTTTGAAAAATATATAAGAAATTATAATTTTTATAAATTAATAATTTAAATAGTAATAAATTTTATAAAGCACTATTAATTATTTAAATAAAATGTCTTTTAAAATTGTTCGTATGATTATTTAGAATTATTTACTTATATAATATATCATATTTCAAAATCACAGAAGCTTGGGGTGTGTTGTAGCATGGTTTTGTGGGTTTGAAAAATATATAAGAAATTATAATTTTTATTAATTAATAATTCAAATTAGTAATAAATTTTGTGCCATTTTCTAAAAAAAATACTTTGAAATTTTTAAATTAATTTTTAAAAAAAGAAAAGTAGTTAGCATTTTTCATGATTTTGCTTTGTTATTGAGCTAAGAAATGCTGAAAATGTCAACGTACGCTGATTTTCGAAATTTTAAGTCATCTTCAAGAGCCCATATCTCAAAAACTAATTGGGTTAAGTCAACTTTTTTTTTACATGATTCGAAGCGCATTGATAAAAGCAATATACCCATTTTCTCAAAATACGTTTTTACCGTATAGTTTTGCCAGGATCGAGGATTCTTTACAGGTGTGATTTTTACGAGTTTATTCTTTTAATATAATGTAGATGTAATATGGTGAAATTGTACAGTATTTTATTGTCTTTCCAAATTTGAGCGGAAAGTTACCCTCATATACTATAATTTTTACCAGTGATGGGCCTGTTCTGCTAAATGCTAATTTTATAAAAATGTGTATTTTAAGTATAAAAATTTACAACAAAATATAAAATAATTTTGAAAAATCAAATATCTCGCTTCCGTTTTTTATGCAAACCGAAGATCTCGTCTCCATTGTATAGCTGAGTTGAAAACATTCGATTTCGTTACTTCATTAATTATTGAATTATTTAATTATTTGATTAAAAAAACACAGATCTCACGAGTATCGTATAACATTATATGAAAAATCGAATAACTCGCGTCCGTTTTTTATCGATAAAATGGATCAATTTGGAGAGTTAGAAAAAATTTTATTTACGAATGTATAGCGCAATGACAAACATTTAATTTCATCGGACCATATTTGTAATTTTTTGTTCCTTTCATCGAAAAAGAACACACTTTCCAAGCACTTACGTACGTACGTACGTATTCATGAGGAAAGTATTAATAAAATCATATTGCAAAATTTTTTTACTTTCATTGACAGAAGAATTGATTCTTTGTTAAGTATTTATCATTTTTAGTTTTAGAAAATTTAAGCTTTTCTTAAGAAGTTAAATAGAAATCAGAATGACCAGGTAATTATTAATTTATTTTTATTCATCAAATTTTCTTAAGCAAAAATATTTTAATGTATTTAAAACAGTATAGGAAGTGTTCTTTAAATTCATTTTAAATAAAAATTTGTTAGAATTAGTCAATTGGCTTACAGAAGAAAGTGCGCCTAAAATTATTTTAAGGCAGATATTAGTTTTATTATCTTTATAAATTTATGAGAAAATTTACCCGCATGTACCCCATAAAATCACTTAAAACTTGAAAATTTATAAAATATGAAACGCAGTAAAAATTCAAAATTTCATACAAAATGAAACTCCATAGAAACACCATACACCACCATAAACGCCATATCATCTGATTTATAACTACACAAATAACATCTTTACCATGAGAAAACCATAAAATACAACACCATAACAATTTTAGGGTTAAAATTCATAAAAGAAAAACACTAAAAAGTCTTAAAACACAGTCTTAATGTTTTTTAGCTTCAAAAAAAGCCCCATAGAACAACCGTATCGACAATTTTTTTTGGTACATGAATACTTGGTAGCGCCAATATACCTAAAATGTGAAAAAACTCCATGAAAATAATTAATTTTTACCAGTGATAGGCCTGTTCTGCTAATTTTACAAATATTTGTTTTTTAAGTATAAAAATATTATCTGTACTGATCTGCATACATGAATCAAGCTCTACTTACAAAAACTGATTAATATTCTGGCTTAAGGCCTATAGGAAATTTTATATTTTATTGTAAATATTTACAATAAAATATAAAATAATTTTGAAAAATCAAATATCTCGCTTCCGTTTTTTATGAAAATCGAAGATCTCGTCTCCATTGTATAGCTGAGTTGAAAACATTCGATTTCATTAATTCATATTTGGAATTATTTAATTATTTTATTAAAATAAAACACAGATCCCACGAGTATCGTATAACATTATATGAAAAATCGAATAACTCGCGTCGGTTTTTTATCGATAAAATTGATCAATTTTGAGATTTTGAAAAATTTGTTTTTTACGAATGTATAGCGCAATAAAAAACATTTAATTTCATCGAACCATATTTGTAATTTTTTGTTCCTTTCATCGAAAAAGAACACACTTTCCAAGCACGTACGTACGTACGTACGCTGATTTTCGAAATTTTAGGTCATATTCAAAAGCCCATATCTCAAAAACTCATTGGGTTAGGTCAACTTTTTTTCTACATGATTCGAAGCGCATTGATGAAAAGAATGCACCCATTGTCTCAAAATACGTTTTTACCGTATAGTTTTGCCAGGATCGAGGATTCTTTACAGGTGTGATTTTTACGATTTTATTCTCTTAATATAATGTAGATTTATTAATTACATGAACATTTCAATTATATAAATACATACTTATCAAGTAAGTTAAATTATACATAATTTAGATTTTGTTTGTATATAATATTATATTTTTTTATCATTACATTATTTTTATTAATTGTTGCTTTACCAAACAGAAGGAGTAGTCTTGTAAAAAACATACATTGGTAAAGCTAAAAGAAAAATTCAAAAAAAGTAATAAATTGATTTTATAATTAGAGGATAAGATGTAATATTGAAAAATTAAATATTAAATATAATTGGAAAATAAATTATATTTATGGTAATATTTATTTAATTAATTAAACTAATAGATGATATGAAAAAATTATAAATTGATAAATATATATTTCAGGTATATATGTGCGTGTGTGTGCGTGTGCGCGCGCGCGCGCGCGTGTGTGTATATATATATATATATATATATATATATGCATTCGTACATATGTATATGGGTGATTCTTCCAAACGCGGTGTTTTTCATGTCCGCAGTCTAAAAACGGACTTTTTGCAAACTTTTTAATACCGGAAGCTGACAAAATATTTGCACTAAATGTACTTAACAAATGAGTATACATTTATAAGCAGTTTCTTTATGCGTATATCGCTATTTTCAATGAGCGTGTACTACTATTATTTTATGTCGTAATTCAAAAACAGAGTAAATGTCTCGCGGCATCCGTTCTCTCTAGACAAAATAAACAAATCATCATCTCATCTCTCATTGTCTCCCACACATGAAGAACATACTTACATGAATTTTGAAAATATTTTTTCCTCATATTTTACGCATCGTAGTTCAAACACATAGTAAAAGCTCTCAAAGCATCTGATCCCTCTGGACGACATCACTATATTATCTCCCATTATCTCCCTCACAGATGCAATATATCTATACAAAATTTCAAAACTTTCTTTCTAGAAGTTTTATGGATCTAACTCAAAAATTGAGCAAAATGTCTCACAGCATCCTATTCCTTTGGACTGTTCATCAGATCATCTCTCAACGTCTCCCTCACATGAACAATATAACTATACGAATTTTGAAAATTTCTTTCCCACATATTTTATTGTATCGTAATTCAAAAACAGAGTAAAATTCTTCAAGACATTTAGTCCCTTTGGACCATATAAGTAGATCATCGCTCATTGTCTGCCTCCCATGAAGATTCCTTAATGAATTATAAAAATGTTTGTCCTACATATTTTATACATTGTAATTTAAAAACAGAGTAAAATCCTTGACAGCATCCGATCCCTTTGGATTACATCACCAGATCATCGCTCATTGTCTCCCTCTCATGAGTAATATATCTATATGGAATTTCAAAAATTTCTTACCATATGTTCTATAGATCTAATTTGAAAATAGAGCAACATCTCTCGCAGCATCCTATTCCTTTGGACCGGTCACGAAATCATCTCTCATTGTCTCCCACACACGAACAATATACATATACTTATTTTAATGAATACCTATATGAATTAATGTTCCACCACCCTTATGTAGCCAAAATTGTAAGTGTTTATTCAATCATCTAAATTAAATGTTTTCAAACTTGGAAAATCTAAAACTCTCATCAATAAAATATGTATGTACATAAACAGCTTCGTATCAAGGGTCTATTGAAATGACAACCATTTTTTAGTATCACTTCAATTATAGCTTTCAGAAAAGTAAGTTGTGATATCAATAAATAAATTCGCAAGATTCTTTTATATAATCCAATGGTATTGAAATAAACAAATAAATGACCGTTTAAATGAGGGAGATAATATGTAGAATAAAAATAAATCTACCAATGGCTATCAACTATACCAATGGCTTTTTGCAGGAACAAGTTGCAAGGGCTTCTATGTGTAGTCTTTCGAATAAATTGTCATTTTCATCCCTAGAAGGCGACTACATTGAAGAATCAACATACAATGATACCAATGTAGTTTATAATATTAAATGCTTTCACCATCAAATACACCTTTCAGTTACAATTGACTTCCACTTCGAGGATAAGTGAATCGTAAATGATTGAACAACATGAGTGAGACCGTGTTGAAATTTGTTTATGGAAAAACATGCCGCCCCGTCCTATCGTAAATAATCGATGAATTCCTAAATGTCATTCTAATGAATTATAATCAATAATATACTATATAACATCAAAATATAAGTCGTTTTATCTTTCTATTTTCATATATAAATGATACAACTTTAAATACAAGTTAAACTGTGAGAATAATGGCCTCAAATGATAATTGGAATTTTTTATTAAGGATAGAACTAAAACTAAACCTATGAACTCTGAATATATTTCAACGTCATTACCTTCTTGAAAATTTAGCTTGTAATTATCACGAAATTTTCTGTGTTTGAATTCAGGAATTGATTACTTACTTTGATTAAACAGGACGGGACGGCAAGTTATTTCATAAAAAAATTTCAACACGGTCTCACTGCATCATGTTGTTTAATCTTTTGCGATTCACTTGTTCACGAAGTAGAAAGCAATTGTAACTGAAAGGTCTATTTGTGACTGCATTTAATATTATAAACTACATTAGTATTACTGTATGTTGATTCTTCAATGTTGTCGCCTTGTGGGAATAAAAATGACAATTTATTCGAAAGACACATCGAAGCCCTTACAACTTCTTCCTGCAAAAAGCCATCGGTATAGCATAATAATTAATTTTTATTCTATATATTATTTTTCGTATTTAAATGCTCATTTATTTATTTATTTCAACACGACTGGTTTTTTATAAACGAAACTTGCCAATTTATTTATTGATATCAGAACTTACTTTTCTGAAAATTAAAATTGGAATTTTCGTAAAATCAAAGATAGTGAAGTGATATTAATAAATTTTTTGTCAGTTCAATGGATCCTTAATACGAAGCTGTTTACGTACATACATATTTTATTGAAGAGAGTTTTAGATTTTCCAAATTGATGTGTATAAGTATATAAAGTCTTGTCAAGGGGTTAGAAGGGCTATGGAGAGTTTGAAAACCTTTAAGTTAGATGATTGCATAAATACTTGGAATTTTGGCTACATAAGGGTGGTAGAGAGTTTGAAAATTATTCTATAATTTAAATGAGGAAACAATCGTACACTTGCCTACCTTTTACTTTGAAAAGGTTTTTTAAATGTTATGACAGAAACAGTTCTTAAACATATTTTATTACACTGCATAAAAGTTGTCATAGATCATATATTTATTAACCCATTATTAAATGAATAGATTTAGGAGATGGAATCAAAATAAGAACACGCTTACTCTAAACCAGTTGTTCTTCTAAACATAATAATAAATTTTTCTTGAATAAAAATACTTTTACTTCACTAGCTTGTTATTGTAATTTTTTTTCCTATATAACCTGAAAGTTGTGTGTAACCTCCCAATAGAAATAGTCACTATCGGAAAAATATTTAAATACAGAATCAGTTTACAAAAAATTTATTTATATTTCACTGACAGATATCAAAATTAATCAATATAAAACTAAATACTTATCTAATTGAATTCTATTAGTCGTATTTATGTTATTATTGTTAAATGTACAAAATAATATTCAGGATAAATATTACTGCTGTTTATAATATATTTAAAAGAAACTTATAATACAATCTATCTTGAGTACTGCATTATTACACAATTAAAATGTAAATAAACCATCGTCTGGACAACACAAACTATATGAAAGTATATATATGTATACTAGAGCTGATGTCACACGATGACGTGTTCGCGGAGAACAATTTTCTTAGTCTAAACAATTTTCGTTGAAGAATTCGAGATCCCGAACTTTCACTTCCCTATAATTTTGATAGAAGCAATTTCACAAAATATGACCCTAATGTGATTTTGATAGTTTTGTCCTAAGCTTTCATTTGAGGACTCATATGTGAGAAACAAAGCAACCATAGCAGAGAAAGCCATTCCTCGTATTTCCAAAAGGGCCAATTTAAAGTATATATGATCTGGCTAGCGCCTGCCGGCGGCGTACGTACTGACGTACCTTATACATGCCATCGTGGCACTCCCGCGCTCCTTGATATAAAATGAGTAAGTTATTACATACTTTCCTGGAAAGTTACCCATTTATTAAAATGCCAGTTCATGATTTAATTTATTACGTAAAGAATAAAGAAATATGAACTTATTAAATAAGAATGTTGGAACACAACTTACTGCTTGGTTTGAATTCAATCAAATAGATATAGAAGCTCACAAGTATCTATATACAGAAATTGCCACATATTATATTGTAACGTGGCGTTTGCTTCCCGTTCAAGCAACTACACGCTAGTGTACAAAAATATTTATAAGTGCTGGCTGACTCCTTCTCCCAAGGTCTAGAGTACTGAAAAAACGGAAAAACGGGTATACGCAGGGAAATTGGTAGCAATAGGGCTAAACGAATAAATAATAAAACAAAAATTAAGATTAAAACATAAATTCAGATATATTCTGAAATCCCCGTATACAAATTCTCAGTAGCAAACAAATAAGATTATGAATTTAAGTAACACATGGGCCAGCGGCCATATAACTACTCCCTTGTAACGGTCGTTGGTGGCTAAAACAAAGGGCCGCGAAAAACCACCATCGAACGACTCTAATTTAGATGAAAAACAATAAGGGGAAAATCTGCCTCCTGCTGAAAAACGCGAAAAGAGACACGGAGCTGCAAAGGGAAAGAATCCTCCAACGCGAAAACCGCTACACCAATCTCTCTTCCCACAAATAATCAATAAAAGATATTAATTCAATATCTTACCAGAAATACCACAAAAAAACGAAGAAAACCGCTACACAGGAAAATAAGGATTCCAAAAGCTTTCTCCAATTTATGTTTCTCTCTCTCCCTCTGGCCTTCTCTTCCTCTTTCTCTCTCTCTCTCACGATCTCTCTCCAAAAACTTCCAAAATCATCAAGACAAAAAGAGCTGTTGCTGGCTAGGGATCCAGGAACGGAATGGGCCGAGGACGATGCTCCGCTCGAGGAAGAAGCCGCTATTTTCCCACCTCGCTTCCTTCTTCTCGGGAGTGTCGTCCTGGCTGGCAAATTCCCATTGGTCCTGGAAATTCCCGAAATCCGCAATTGGCCTATTTAAACACTACCACTAATCCATTACCTATCTATGAATTTCCCCAGCGCCCTCTTTTTTTATTTCTAATTTTCCCATTGGCCGATTAATCAATCATCGACCTCTATAGCATATATTGATATGCAAATTACGCGCCCCCTTTATTGATCTTTATCAATCAATCCATAAGAATAGCCATGAGGTGGCTCCCTCTACGGATAACTAGCCAGGCGCGCGACATTCGAAAAACCACAATCATCCTAGTCAAACAATACCTCTATATTTATCTTTATTATGTCCGAGAGTTGTCATAAAGTCAACTCTACCATAATGCCTCTAGATCATGCATTCACAGTCTCCCCGAATGCCCCAAACGCAGTCAACTTCGCGCCGCTATCTCTATCTCTCTCTCACTCAACGCACGCTCTTGATTTCTTTCTGTCTCTCTTTCTCTCTCTCTCTCTCTCTCTCTCTCTCTCTCTCTCTCTCTCTCTCTAACGCACGCTCGACTCCCACTCTCGCTCACGCGCCAATTCCCTCTCTATCTATCGCGCGCGCCAACTCCCTCTCTCTCTCGCACACATATACGTGCTCTCCCCTCTACACACAACGGCGTGCATGTAACCGCGTGCGCGCGGCCGCCGTCTCGCTTCCTGCCGTGCCCCTTCCCGAGCGCCGACGCGCTGCGCAGGTGTGACTCGGAATCTCACATCCTGCGCTCCGCACGCGGTCGGTTAGAGGCAACTCCTGCGAGCGCCACCGAGCGCTGGCTCCGCTCCATGGCCTGTCAGTTCGCAAAGAGTAAGTCAGCTGGCTGCGCTAAATAATCACGACGCAGCAATATTTATTGCTACGTTGCAATATATTCAATAAAAATACAAAAAAATGGAATAAAGTAAACAATATAAAAAGCCAATTTTGAGTAGGATGTATTTAGTACATCATAAACAAAAAATTTCTTTCTCCGATTATTATTACATGTTAAAGGAGCCACATCATATGAATATTTAAAATCAAATAATGGAATAACATATTCAAGTTACTATGAAGTTTGCAAAGCAAGAACTTTAATATCTACAGATGAAGAATGGGATAAATATTTAGAAGAAGCATCACAGTATACATTTCCAAAAAGTATGTGTCAATTATTTGCTTATATTTGTGTATTTGTCAATCCAATCACCAAAAATGTCTGAACATACAAACGCCATCAAATAAGGTACCAAGAAATTATAAGCTAATAAAAAATAAAACGCGTTTTAATCTATAATATTAAAATACCATAACATAGCATAACATACCATAAAAATGCAAAAATTTTAAACATTATAAAACACCATAGAAACACCATAGACCAAATCCCATGAACTGTAATAATATCGTCACGCCATAAAACTCCAGAAAAATCTTATAGAATACCATAAAATTCAATAAAATAACGTCAAACCATAAAATTCTATAATATGTCATAATATCGTCACACCATAAAAACCCCATCCAAACGCCATAAAATAAGAAACCCAGAAACTATCAGCTATAATAATGTAAAAAAATATGACGAACATCATAAAGCATCATAAAACTGTGTTAAACTCCATAGTACTACACAAAATGCCATAAAATGCTATCACCATAAACGTCATAGTATCAGGTTTATGTTACATCTACGAACATTTTTATCGAAAAAAACCATAAAATGCAACACCATAATTATTTTACAGAATGAAAAGTAGTCTTAAAAAAAACACTGAAGAAAAAACAGTCGGAAAAAAAATAAGTCTTCATAAGCTTTCAAACTACAAAACAACCCTATATGACCACCATATGTTAAATTTTTTTCGGTTATGGGATGCGCGGAGATGTCAATTAACGTTCAGTCGAAAAAAAACGAAGTTGAACAATTATTTTTTAGTAGTGGTGAAGATTTTATTACTATTTTAATTTCACTAGCCATCTCTTACTTTAATATAATATAGAAGATTGCATACATGATTTCTGAAACATATATATCATATTGATAGTATTTTTTTTGAAAAGCTGAGCAAATTTTCTAAAAACAGTCGTTTGAGCATTTTTGTTGAAATTCGCTTTCCTGGGAAGTTACGCATTTTTTAATGCAGTCAAAAAATTACAAAAATCCTGATTTCACCAATTTTGACCCTCTGCAGTTCGAAGGGCCTTGATGCAAATAATGTAAAAAAATTTGGGGAGTTGCATTTCTCTGAGTAGAATAGATTTAGGATAGTTTGAATAAAAAAAAATTTTTATTCGGTTGATCTTACAGAGATCTGCTCATATATATTAAATTTGTATAATATAATAATAAAATTAAAGGGTGCACGTCAAAAAAGGTAATTTTTTTAATTTTAAATATTTATTACTTCATTTAAAAAATTACGAAATTTATCTGGTCTATAGTATTGGGTAAATTATGTATTATTTCAGTAAATTATTCTGTAAATAGCTTATCTCAATGAGATAAGTCCCAGTGGATCAAAATTTTTTTTTTTTTTTAAAATGACGTGTAATTTTAAAACGATAAATTAGTAATTATAAAAATTGGTTTTGAATATTCGAATTATATATATTGAATATATATATATATATAATTTGAAGATTAATTAAATTTTGCAATAAGTTTCACTGCGGAACTTTAAACTATGTTGCAGGATTCGACGAGGTCTTTGGCACTATGTTAGCCTTTGACGCAACAATGTTTACTGTGCTACTTTTCGACGCAAAAATTTGACAAATATTTGTTAGTCTTCTCCACGGCAACCTCATCTATACTACTCTACGTAATGTATTTCTTAAACTAATAAAACTACTAACTAAAAGCAAATAATTAGGTCAAACTTAATAACCAAAAACAAGCGCGTGTTCTTACGCTAGACGGGGAAGCCGTCCGACGGGGTTGATGAGACCTGCGTCCTCGCTAATCCAATTGATAGTTTCGCTATCGGCTAAACGTTATAAAATTTATATTTAAAATCTTACCGTTTATTGTTTTAATATTGTAGTGGTAAATGCTAGGAATGATGATGGTGAGAAGTCTATTGATTATCAGAAATAAAAATCCAGTGGACCCAATAATTCATAGTGTAAAATTAACTACGGCTCTTTATTATTTTCCAGGAGAAAACGGGCCTAATGATTGATGATCGCTCTAATAGTTATAATAGTGGTCGCTTAGGACAGCGTAATCGAAATGATGTGAAATTGAACCCGAACAACAGATGTACAAAGTCTATGTGCTGGAATCTTAGAAAGAAATTTCGAGAGGAAAAGATCTAAACAAAATCTAGACTGCTCGACTCTGAAGGTCTCTAGAGAGTGACGCATCAGCTCTGCTAATTGCATTTTCGGGGCGCTCTGGGCCTTCCCTCTCTTAATTATCGTACACTCTCTTCTGCTACTCTCTGTCTCGGTACTCTCTCTTACCTATGGGGCGCTATGGGCCCTGGCAACAATATAGCCGAGAGAGTGCAGCGTCGGTAGTGCACGTCTCGACCGCTCTCTACGGCAGGAAAGGTGCTGATAGTCGCAGAATTCTTGACACAAGATACTTTTATGTCCTTGAATTCTGCGCCTATACTTGTACATACTAACCGCTGACTCTACCGATCTGATCATTAATTTATTAATTAATGTGCGAATGGGCAGGCGAGCAAGCCGTCACATGACATCCTCCCCCTGTTGAGAACGTTTACCGTCCCGGTGAACAGTTGGGAACAAAATACATTTGACGTTGATCGCTTGCGTGAGATATGCTAAGGGTTAGTATCTTAATACTATGGGTTTGTATTACTGTATCTTATTCTAGTGTTAGTAAGATGCTTCAGTAGTAGGATCGATCCAATTGGTGACGAAATGAATGTTAACAAAATAATTTTGGTTATATTTTGTTAGTGTTCTTTTATTAAAAAATTTTAAAAAATTCAACAAATGATGAATTGTTATGGATCTAGGGCCACCGAACTTACATGGACCGGTCCAGGTCCCTACTCTTTGTCTGTGTCTGCGGATACCGGAATGGTGTCGATATGACATTCTGCTTCTTGTAGTTTGACGACGTTGTCTTCTGTTGATGGCAAGTTTAGCCGCTTTTCTAGTTCTTTCTCTTCATTGGTTGTTGGTGTCGTAGGTGTGGACGATGCTCTTGTGTTTTGAATTTTGTAGATCCGCTCATGATTTGCAGTTGATCTGCTGTCTGCATGCCTTTTACAAATATAAAAATCCGTACCGTTGACCACAGTTGTTCATAGCTCGTGCTGCATCGTGGTGTGCAAAGTATTGGACAAAGGTCATACTTTTTGTACATTTTGTAGAGGTAATGGGGTTGGTGGTCGGTCATCTCGTAAAATCAAGTGGTCCAATGGTCCATAATTGATGAACTCATAAATGAATTGCTCCTGTATAACCATCATTGAGACGGGCACACAAAAACGGAGTCTAGCAGTGTCGTCAACCTGGTGTGGTGCGTTTCCCTTTGATGGTATTGGCGCCTAATTTGGGCGCCTTCGTCCCTACTGTTGGGTCGTGGTTGTTGATGTACCTGCGAAGCTTGTTATGGTCCCTGTTGAGACCGTTGTTGTTGTTATCTTTGTTGTCTTCCTTTTTGCGGTCAATTGCTTGGCGCTGTTGCCGGTGTTGGAGCTGCTTTTTCATCATATTTGTTGAAAATCCATAGTACACTGTCGAGATCTAAGACTGACATCTTTTTATTGCCCACGCTTTCGCTGGTTTTCCCGATCGTGATCGCTTCTCCTAATCCTAGTAGGAGACTAAATGTATCAACTTGGTCTGATCGTTGAACATTTGGTGAATGTTATTGTTGACGTCATTGATGTCGTCTGTTGTCGCTAGTTCAAATAGGCTTTTGCTGATTGTGCCTATCGCTCCTAGTGCTGCTAATTTTCTTATTCTGGTGCTATTTGGGTCTTTCATCGTCGGGTATTCTGTGTGTCCTATGATTTTGATTGCATTTCTTATTCTGTTGCGCAGCGATTACAGTATATGGTTTTTAAGCGTTATGATATCCATGTCCAGAGCACCTTGTCATTATGTTTAATCCACTGTTATGGTACATTGTTCCAATAGAGCATTGTACTGTTCTACTTGTTTATTATTCTCTAGGAATTGGTCTCTTCGTATGACAATGTTTATTTTCCAGTCCGCTCTTTGGATGGCGATGATGTTCATTTTTTCGAAGTATATTCCTGGATTTGGACTTATCGTCTCGTATAGATATAGCTCCTGGGCATTGATTTTTAAACTTATTATGATTATTGTAAAAATTATTAATCGATGTATCCAGTAACAGTTTGTGTATTAATTTGATGAACCTTCGGAGCTTTCTGTTTTCTCGTTCATGTTAGCTAATTTTATTTTATCTTGTAACGGTACGATTACTGTTCCCGTAGCAATCGGTCGTGTAGAGCCATGACTCGTACAGTCACGTTTATTATCTCGTCGTTGTCTCCTCGTGATAAACACGGCTCAGCCAGTTCGTGGTGTCCGTGCGTATACACGGAACGAAGGCGGCAGGGGACGGGGTTACTAATAATAGAATACGCGTGAATTACGAGAACTAAAGGAAAAATATATTGTCATAAGTAATGCGTACAGAGCTCGTACGAACGAGCGAATGTGCTCCACCGCACACTGCGCGGGAGAGAGAGAGAGAGAGAGAGAGAGAGAGAGAGGGAGAGAGAGAGAGAGAGAGAAAGAGAGAGAGATGGGGCTTGATCGCCCGAGTACCGAGAGTGAGAGAGAGTTAGTACTTACAATCGCACGTTGGTGCCGGGGGTCGCAGAACTGCTCTGGATCGCTGAAGTCATCCAGGCTCGCAATCGGGTCATCTAATATAGCGTGGTGCCGGTCGTGATCGGACGAAGGTAGCGTCTCTCGGTCGTCGCACGGGAGTCGGGCGGTGCACGAGTACGGGTGTAAAAGAAGCACGGCTGCGGGGGACGTGTGCGTAAGCCAGGCGCTACCGAATACTGAATACAAGGCCGCACTAGATACGGCAGGATGCTCCGGCCCTTGTCACGACGTTGTCATATTTGGCATCGCGTGATTGATGGGCCGGCAAAATTGCGGACGAAAGAACTCACGCTCTCTCTCTTAATACTGTCCTAGCATTCGGAACTCTCTCACTCTCTCTGTCTCTCTTGCTTACTCAATGTCCGCTGGTGGTAGCTAGAACAGAATAAGTATTAGTACAAGTAAATATGGCATACACGTGCGTATTATATATGCAACCGTTATAATCTACATGTTTGCAGATTTTTTTATTGTTGGGGTACTCTCGAATTATATTTTTCCTTCCTATAAATTCTATGATTTTAAGGAGTTCGTTTCACATTCCTGGCCAGTGATATTTTTCTGGTATCTTTTGGTATGTTTGGTTTATATATCCGCCTGAAATATTGTTGTGCACGATTTTGATTATAGTCCGGGAGTTCTGGCATTTTGCCGGCCACTTTCTTCTAAAGATTGTTTCATAGTCAAAATTTGTTTTTGGTAACCTACTGAAAGTAACCCTGCATTCTTGACTTCGGACCTGATCGGCAACATTGTTATTATTGCAAAATAAACTTCAATAAAGCACTTTTTTTTAGTTTTCCGCGAATAACGTTTTTGTAAAGCATTTTATGCAAAAAAAGGTGGAGAGGAAAGTTGTTTAGAATCGAATTACCAATCAGACACATATATTTCCGAATGCAAAATTAACTTTTTTCATCGCTTAATTGTTAAACAAAAAAAAATCTTTTACCAAATTTTCATATTGCCACAGTGTTTTAAAAAACAGATCCTTTTCGTCGGATAGGCTTTTAAAGATGACTTTTAGTACAAATAATCTAAAAATCGTTCTCCGATCTGTATATCTCAAAATGGTGTCCTATTGCAAAATTATTTACCTTAAAATTTCAAATTCATTTCTAAATTGTCCATGGAATGATAAACGGATCCAACCGCGCTTAATCGATATATTTTGACGTACTTAATAAACGCTAGAAAGGAATTTTCTTAAAATGAATATTTAACAACATTTTTAGCAATAAATAATTTTTATTTTCGTTAATTTTGAAGTTAGAGAAACGCGGCAAAATGCATCTTAAAGTACTTAAAAAACCATCCATTTTCGTAATAAATTCGTTAAGATCCGATCAATATGAGCCGAGATGCGAAATTTTTTTCAATCGACGATTACACCAAAACTATTTCATATTTTTCGATGAATTTTCAAACAATGCTTGCTCAAATGATGCTCTAGATGATAATATTTTCCTCCATAGTTGTAATGGACTTACTTCTTGTAAAAGGACTGATGGACGGATGCGAAATCGGCACGCGCGACCGCGCTACTGCTTCGGCCGTGCGGCGCAGTGGTGGGGGGACCGCCGCTGCGACTTTCGTGCACCTTAGATGTAAATTGATTTTCTCGGTAACCAAAGGTCCTACGGTAATGCTTGTTTTTATTTTATGTGTTTTTTTCTAAGCTTTCACGTCATGTGAATGAAATTTATATGAGTGCTTTGCAAATACCCGAAAATTACACATACAGGCGTCTCGGCACGCTAGGTACTCGCGTCGGCGGCAATTTCGCGGCTCTGGCATACTCACGCACACACACGGGCACGGTCGGCGGCGGTTGCGGCGGCGGTTAAACGGCATACTCCTGCTTACTTTTTCCAACCGTCGGCGAGGCTGCTCTTCCTCCCGTTCTGCGCTGGCTCGTGCCCTGGGAAACGAAATCGAAGAGGACTCAACGCGGTGCGGCTGTAGGGATGGCTGTTGAAAATACGGCGTGGTGGCTCGGAAGATGCTCTGCGGTATGCTGTGGAAGGCTCCCGAAATGCTGCTGATGCTGCCAGGCTTCTCGGCGTACTCAGGCGTACTGCCCGCCGGTCGCCGCTCGCGCGGCCTCTGGCCCTCACGCACACACGTACATACACACATGAGCACGGGGATCACGTGATCCCCGGCGGCGGTAGATACAAAGTATTATAACAATTTTTACACTCTCGCGTTTTTACACATTCGCCGTCGCACGCTCGGAATTTCCATTAATTATTTCTCGGGTTTTTATACGCAATTCGTCCGTGAGATGCGCCTTACAAGGCGACGACGGCACTTACATTTAATACGCGGACACACACTCATTTTCGCTAGACTCGAGTTTGCATTGCAGGCGATGTGAAGGAGGCCTGTCTCCTCCACTTCGACCCCAATACTCGGCGGCTATATGGGAGTGGAGGCTCGGTAGCCTCCACTACTCTTGGCTGAAATCTACTCTCTCTCTCTCGCATGCACGGCGGTGGTGCTGCACACACACACATCCTCGCGCGCGCTCACACACATTGCTTCGCCGCTCGCTGCGCCGCTGCGCGGTTTTCTCGCGTGCGCTGGCTCTCTCTCGTTGTCGCCGCGTGGTCCGCTTGGGCGTCATGGCGGCCGTTGCTGCCCACGGCGCGGCGCCTGGCCTGGCGCGTCCCTCGCGGCAGCTCGATGAAGCGGTGCGCCGACTCGAGCTCTCTCGGCGGCGTGTGACGTCACGCCTCGCTGGTCCGGCGCTCAGCTGGCGCGCGACGCCTGTCGGCCGTGGGCTCTCTCTCTCTCTTTCTCTCTCTTTCTCGTGCGTGATATGGCGGCTGGGATTCTCCTCCTGCAACGGGCACACGCATTACCTCACGCCCATAACCTTCAGCGGGATCGGCCGGCATCTCTTCCGTCCTCTCTTTTCTCTCGAGCTTTCCCGCTCTTCGGACAGTGCACGGCGCGTGGGAGGTCCCGGCGGCGTAAGCAACCGCGAGCGTCGCGGAGGCTACTTCAGGAGAAAATAGTCGTCCCTGGTGATCTGTCGCGGACCTCTCGCGCGTCGTTCCTGAAATCGGGCTGTCGCCCGAGGCGGGATTGGCGGCTGGTAGAGTCGCGGTATCGGCGGGCGGTGCGTGCCGTGGCGGTCGCGGGCGTCGAGCTCAGCGTCCCAGTCCTCCGGCTCGTCATCAGGATTAACCCTTCGCGTGGCAGCCGGCTGATTCGCGGACTCGTCGTCCCAGTCCTCGTGGTCATCAGCCCAGAGACTGATCCGGGGGACGAAGGCCGTCGATACCCTGGCTCCTAGCTGCCACTCTCTTCTCGTCCGGAGCTATGCTCAACGGCTCGGCTGACACTCTCAGGCGGCGGACACGCGGGCACCACCGGTCCCAGGCGGTCCCTAATCGTCGAGACTCGTTGGTGGGGGCTCTCCGTACCGGGAATAGGCTCTCCGGCCGTTGTAGGAGAGTCCACCGGTGCGACGGACGACTCAGGAACGCGGGGGTAGTCATCCCAGGGATAGGCGGACGGTGGCTGGCACTCAGCGGAGGGCTCCGAGGTCTCAGATATCGGCTGTGACAGGTACGAGGGGCGACGGAGCTCAACCCATCCTGCGGGTAGTACGGGAGTCGGGTCGAACACCTCCTGTAGAGGGCCCTCGCGCGTCATGAGGACAGGTCCTCGCGCGAGGGTTGGTGTCGGCGCCGAACTCTCCCGCAAGAGCTCATCCTCCTCCTCTGGCGTCACACAGATCTCGAGGTTGTCCGCCTCCATGGGGTGGTCGGAGTCAGTGCCGATCTCTATCGCGGCGACTTCAGGAGCCAGGGCATCTGGCTCATTCGCGGTGACCTCGGTCTCCTCTGCTGCTGGGGGCGAGGTCGGGGCTGACGGAGTTGGAGGCATCGGGCTGGCCTCTCTTGGTTCGACCTGGTTGCTCAATGCAGGAGTTGGCGGCGCAGCTCTCTCTCCTCGTTCACGTCCTCTCTGCGGAGCATGCCTCGCAGCATCTCTCGCTCCATCTCGCCATGAGACACGTTGTCACTCATCGTCTAGGCTGTGTTTGGAATTAGTACTCAAACTTGGCAGAGGGGACAGGGATAACACAAGGGATTCCATCACCAGGTACTTACACAATCTTGGAGTTTTCCCACACATATATCGGCACTTCATAGTACCACTAACTACTGACTAGGTGTGTCGGCTGGTGTAGGCTGCGTTCCCTCCCCTACTTCGAGCTCATATACGTGGGGTGAGATTTTCCTATTAATCTTGTAAGGTCCCTCATATTATGGCGCGAGCTTGGCGGAAAAATGTACGGCGGCGTTTGAAAGCGGGTGCGTGCGATGCAGGACTAGGTCTCCCACATTAAACTCCGCGTGTCGTCTCCCCCGATTATACGCTTTAGCCTGTTTCTCGCGGGCCTCGTCTATATATTTGGCTACCAACTCCCTCAGCGCGTATAGTCGTTGCATTCGCTGTGACAAAAAGCCTAAATGACCGGGGTACACTTTCCTTTTGTACTCTTCCCCTACGTCTCTAGGTAACGTTCCCACTTGCGTAGGATGGCGGCCGTAATTTAAGAAGGCTGGAGAAGTCTTGAGCGATGCTTACGTGGCTGTATTGAGAGCGTGGCGTGACTCGTGGAGGTGCTTATCCCAGTCTTGATGGCTGTCTACGTACATGGCGATCATGGTCTTCAATGTGCGGCTTATTCGTTCCACCGGGTTGGCTTGAGGATGATAAGGCGACGTCGTGAGGTGTACGACACCGTAGTCAACCAAGGACTTCGTCAGGTGTTTGTTCACGAATTCAGTCCCGTTGTCGGTGAGGAGGTACTCTGGTGTTTCCCAGCGAAACAGGATGAGTTCCTCGAACGCCTCCATCACTGACTTCCCGTCGGCTTTCGCGAGAGGTTTGACTTCTATCCACCTCGTGAAGAAATCTTCGAAGATAAGGAGATATTTCGCTCGGCTTTTACTTCGTGGGAACTCCATCATGTCGGCGGCTACAACTGTCCATGGCTGTTCTACGATATACTTGCTCATGAGTCCCTGTAGCGCTTGTTGAGAAGTTTTGTATTTCTGGCAAGTTAGGCAGGCTCTCACGTGTCGGTAGACATCTTGGTACATGCCGGGCCAGAAGTACTCACGGGCGATCCTCTCGTACGTCTTGGCGATTCCCATGTGACCAGCTGAAATATCGTCGTGGGCTTTCTTCAGGACTTTCTCTTTATTACAAAAATGTTGAACTTTTTCCTCGTGTATGTATGTATTTATGAGCGAATGTGTGTGTGCGCGCATGTGTGTGTGTGTGTGTGTACATATATATCACTCGTATACACACATACGCCCTTATAAACATACATACGTATTTTGTAAATTATTTACAATAAATGATTATTTTCTTTTTTATTCTGAGTTTCATGAAACTATATTCATTAGGTGAAATTCAAATATGCGCGCTCTTCGCAACAGTCTAGGCGACGATTCCGTAACCAAAACGTGACAACCGCTGTGACGAAAATATTTGAACTCCCCATTTACCGATCATGTATATATCGTTTCTTCCTGACGTCCTGTTTGGGTAAAGGTTAGAATCAATGTGTTGTTGGTCAAACTGTTCGCGCGAAACACAGCATTCAAATCTGCTTTACCAGCTTTTAAATATTTTAAAGTTCTATGATTAAAGTTCTTGAATTTATGTTTTGCACTGTGCAAACATAATTAAATAAAGTTAAAATAATTTTTTTTAGTAGTGTTTATTTTTGTTTTCTTGTAAAGTTATTTATATTTTAAGTTTTCAAAGTGCAAAGTATTTATTAGGAATTTTAGTTAGTTTAGCTTTTAGTTTAGATTAGTTAGTTATAACAATGAGTCACCAGAAGGGTAGATTGCCCACTCACTTGGATAGGAAATACTCCTCGGGAAGAAATAGAAGGCGACCAAGAAAATTTGCAGGAACTAGACGTAATGATACAGAAGACTCAACTGCACAACCAAGACCTTTCAAGAAAACTTGAAACTCCAGCAGCAGAAGGCCTCTCTGGAGTCAAGAATAGAATTATTGATATCAATATTCTATTTCCTGAACTCCAAAGTGTGGTGTGTTGCAAAAAATGTCACAGTGAAGTGAATTTTTCTGAATCAGTATTGTTTGGATTAGGATCCAAAATTGAAGTCTCATGTGTTCGATGCAGAGAAGTTTTGAGCATCAATTCTATCAAAAAAGTGGGTGATAGTAATCGTGCATGGGAAGTGAATCGAAGGGCTGTACTTGCATGTCGTGCTTTGGGTGTTGGACATGCTGGGCTTTCAACATTTTGTGGCATAATGGACTGCTCTAAGCCAATAGCTCAGTCTGCTTACGATTCAATAAATCAACAGTTAAGTGAAGTATGTGAGAGTGTTGCCAAGGAGTCTATGCGAGCTGCAGTCCAAGAAGAAAGAGACGCTACAGAAGATGGTGCTCTTGGACTGAACATTTCTGGTGATGGTTCGTGGAGAAAGAAAGGATTTTCATCACTACAAGGATTTGCTAGCATCGTTGGGCATCGCACAGGCAAGGTGTTGGACGTTGCTGTTAAAAACAGCTTCTGTCAACCTTGTTCATCGTGGGAGAAGTATCTGCATACTGCTGAGTATGAAGAATGGTACGAGGAACGCAAGCCACACTGCACTGCTAACCATGAAGGTAGTGCAGGTAAGATGGAAGTTGATGGCATCCGTGAGAAATTTGAACGCTCAGAAGAAGAATACAGTGTCAAATATCATCGCTATATTGGAGATAGAGACTCCAAAGTGTTCAAGGCTGTGAGTGAATCGAAACCTTATGGTGATGAACTTGTGGTGGAGAAGAAAGAGTGCATCCAACACGTACAGAAGAGGATGGGAACTCGTCTCCGAAACCTTGTCAAGCAGTATACCAGCCAGAAGATCAAGCTTCCGGACAATAAACCAATTGGCGGAAGAGGAAGGCTGACTGCAAAGGTGATCGACAAGCTGTCAAGTTATTATGGTAAAGCCATTTGAAATCACCCAGATTCCATTAATGATATGTACAACGCAATCTGGGCAACATGGTACTATATGCAGTCGACGGACAAGAGGCCAATGCATCATCTGTACCCGGAAGGATCCAGCAGCTGGTGCAATTGGCAAAAAACAAAAGCCACAAAAGAACATAGGGAGTTCAGGCACAAGACCAGCCTTTCAGCTTATATTATGGATGCCATAAAACCAATTTATGAAGACCTGTCAAAGTCAGAATTACTTGAAAGATGTCTTGGAGGTTTTACACAAAACTCTAATGAGAGTTTCAATAATTCTGTATGGAGACTAGTCCCCAAGACATCTTTCAGTGGCTTGATAGTCTTGAAAATTGGTGTTTTTCTGGCTGTGTGCATGTTTAATGATGGTCGGTCTTGTGTCCTCAGAGTCTTGGACCGCTTTGATGTGAAGCCTGGAGAAGCTGTGGCAGAGTGGGCCAACACAACAGACAATTTAAGAGTTCACCATGCTGAACGACAAGTTCAGGCCAACACCAGAGAAGCACGAGCTCTTAGGCTAAGAGCTCGACAGATGGAAGAAGATGACTCGTATGCTGCTGGTGGACATTAGGGAGGCAAAAACAAAGGCTTTGCAAGGACTACGAAAAAAGATGAGTATTCTTCTCTATATTTTTTTAGCTGATTTTTATGGAGTTTTTGAAATATTAATTTATTGTATTTTTTCAGTGGATTGTACATTGAAGAAATCATAATCGTTTTTCTTCCATTAAATCAAGTTGGAGACTTCAGCAAAATTATTAGGTAAGAATAACTATGCATTTTTTAGTATTAAATACAATAAATTAATAATATTAGCATATAATGTAAAAATACACAAATTTACCATTTTTTGTTTACAGGTTCTCAAAGGCGTACTCAGCCTATTGATACAAGGGAGTATACCATATGACTCCTGAAAATAATAGTTTACTACCAAGGATCAACAGAAAAATAGTTCCAAGAGATTTGGTAAGTAAAAAATTAACTTATTTTCTAATATGCAATCATGAACTTCGAATTCGATTTTCTCTAACTTTGGTTTTCATGATTTCAGCTCACTGTGCGTAGGATTCCAGGTTACCATATGCTTCGATTGAGCTCAAATTTTGTGAGTATGTTCTATATAAGTGTAGTTTTCGCATGAACAGAAGAATTTTGATTTTAAAGCTTCAAACTTATTTAATAAAAAAAACTGTAGCATAAAAAATTTAAAAATTTAAAAAATTTACTTTTTCTTTTATTAAAATCTTTCTAAGCATTCAAATCAAAATTCCTCTGTTCATGCGAAAACTACACTTATATAGAACATACTCACAAAATTTGAGCTCAATCGAAGTATATGGTCACCTGGAATCCTACGCACAGTGAAAAACAGTCTGCGTAGTGCCACTCCGGATAGGTAGGTACGAAATTGGATTTTAAGGGCTTAAATTGAAGGTAAGAGAACATACAATAAGTATGAAAAGTTTCTCTAACATATTATTAAATTTAATATCAATTTAGAATATTTTTATTTTTCAGATTTTAAACGTGTTGGGTCCCCTTAAGTACGTCAAAATCTATCGATTAAGCGCGGTTGGATCCGTTTATCATTCCATGGGCAATTTAGAAATGAATTTGAAATTTTAGGATAAATAATTTTGCAATAAGACGCCATTTTAAGATATTCAGATCGGACAACCATTTTTAGATTATTTGTACTAAAAGTCATCTTTGAGAGCCTATCCGACGAAAAAGATCTTTTTTTTGAAAAAACTGTGGCAATATGAAAATTTGGAAAAAGATTTTTATTGTTTAACAGTTTAGCGATGAAAAAATTTAATTTTGCATTCGGGAATATATTTGTCCGATTGGAAATTCAATTCTAAACAACTTTCCTCTCTACCTTTTTTGTATAAAATGCTTTACAAAAACATTATTCGCGTAAAACAAAAAAAGTGCTTTTTTGAAGTTGATTTTGCAATAATAACAATGTTACCGATCAGGTCCTAAGTTGAGAATTCAGGGTTACTTTTAGTAGGTTACCACAAACAAATTTTGACTATGAAATAATCTTTAGAAGAAAGTGGCCGATATCCCACTATTGAACTCCCGGACTATTATCTGTTCTTTATTTTTTGCCCGTGGTTGTTCGACTTTTTCGTAACATACTGTTACTGAAATTGGTGTATTGTCAAAGGTTTTGCTGAGTTTATCGCAGATGAGTTCTCGAAATTCTAAAGCTCCTGATGCATTGTTGGATGAGTATGGGCCTTAGGTTGATTAGACTTTTGTCTAGATCTTCCATGCTGTTATTGCTGGAATGTTTTTCTTTGAGCACTACTGAGAATATGTTTGTCTTTGCACGGGGTGATTATTGTTTGGGTCACTTTCGGCTTTTTCCATTTGGTGTGTTATAAATTTATGGCTCTTATTTCATAAAGTAGGTTAGAAATTGCTGATACATTTTTGTAATCTTTCGAAATGAAGTGGACGATGTTGTCCTTTCTGTATGTCAAACAATGGCTCTTCCATTTTTATGGCTTTTATTCATGATTTTTGTTTTTGTTGCTGTATTTCTGTCATCATTTGATTCTGTCATCATTTGTTGCTGTATTTCTGTCATCTTCTGAATCAACTAATTGAGTTGTTCATCTGATTTTGTTGAGTGACTGTATTCTGGTGGCATTAGTGCGTGCAGATTTATCAATATGATTGGTCTTGTGTTTTTCGGTGTTCGAGAGCATTCTATTATTTTTGAGTTTTCATCTAAGTTTGCTTCAATTTCTTTGAACACACCCATTTGTTTTTGTTTTGTTTTGTTTGCGTGTGGTGTGCTTTTTGCTATCTGGTCTTTTTTGTTATTTCTGTGGTGTTTGAAATTCTGGCTGGTACTCGAACTATTATGCTTGCATCTTCTGTGTCTGGTTCTGTTTCCAGGTTGATTCTCAGTTAGACTCTCCTTTGTATTTCATGGATAAGTTCTTTCACTCTTTCTCCTAAAACTTTATCCTGTTGGGCTGTTCCATAATGAGTGTTGAGTGGATGTAGACGAAATTATATATTATCTGATACTTCGCCGTCCTCTGGAAAATGCGTAAGCAGCTTGGGTTGTGATTCAGCGTCATCTGAGTCTTCGTCGGTCTTCTGATATTTTGCTATTGATTCTTCTAATATTCTGCTTGCTGTTTCAATTTCTTCTCTGTTTAACGTCATTTGAACGATGAATTTGATTGACTTGTTGCACTTGCGTTTATTGCAATATTACTTATTGTTCTATCCTGACTGTCCCTGGAAGAAAAACTTCCTATCCTTATTTTTTGGTTCATTCGTTTTGGCATTGTTTATTCCGAGGCCACTGTAACGCGAGTCTTCGATGGGCATTCTTTCTGCTGAACTGCCATGTAGTGCTTTGGAGGACATTATTGACGTGTATGACGAGGATGTATCACTAAATTCGGAGTCATCATTGTTGTAATTATTACTTTCTGAATTTTGGGTGTGAATTAGTATTTTTAGGATCTTTTCCCGTGATTTGTTTGCTTGTTCTTTTCCTGTTGATTTTGTCGTTTTTTTAGTTGTTGGTGTCAGTACTCGTGTATATTGCACTACTTTACTTTGCACTTGCTTTGTCTTTGCTTTAGCTCTTTGTGCAATTAAACTGTGGTCTGCTGCGGGAGCTATTTTACAAGTTTTTGCTCCTATAGGTCTTTCTCTGCCTTTTTGTTTTGCGTCCGCAGATCCGGTTGAGTGCGCTCTTGTTCTTTGTGCCTTGTTACCTTTTGATGTGGAGGGTTGTGGTGAATTTGTGCCATACTTCTGTTTGGACTTATCTCATTCTTCTATGACCATTATTTTCAATTTAGGAAGGTTGTCATTGATTTCTTTTTCTGTTCGGTTCTGGCGGGTTTCTTCATAAGGCATCCGCAATTCTGTTGAATTTGCTCGGTTTGTACTTGAAGGTGTATTCATATCCCGTGATCCGGAACATCCACCTCATCAGATCGCACACGAGAGTGAACTTTTTGCACAGTAGATAAGGTCTGAATTGTTGCAGGGCATATAATACTGCTAAGCATTCTTTTCTGTCGTAGTGTAATGCTCCTATGAAGAATTTTTACGTATATATATATATATATATATATATATATATACTTAATATTTTTCTATATATACTTTTGGTGTTTTAGCCCTGATGAGAAGCTCTAGTTAACTTAAAACGTTAGCTGAAAATAAATACGTTTGCTCGAGGGGATGCATAATTTTTATCTTTACACTTGAGAAAAGAACTGTGGCTCCTAGGGCAATGGAGCACGGAATGGCTGAGGCCGATGCTCCGCTCAAGGAAGGATGCCGCGTTTTCCCACCCGGCCTCCTTCTTCACGGAAGCGTCGTCTCGGCTGCCGAATTTCCCGATTGCTCCTCTACTTCAAATTAATCCTCTATTGGTCTTTAATAAACCAGCACTAATTTGTTCCTCTATCAAGAAATTAATTGCCGCCCTCTATATATGAACTGTAACCTCTATGAACTGTAATTTTTTGTTATAATTATTGAAAATATCAAGAACAAACTCCACCTTTTCTTTCTCAATAATCAGAAGGCAATCATCTACGTATCTATAATATAAAGGTACGCTCGCCTTAACAATATTTAAACAGTGCGTTTCAAGTTCTTCTAACACTATATTTGCAAAGACAATGCTCGAGCAAAATCCCGTAGGAGCACCCGAGACCTGTTTATAATATCTACCGTTAAATACTAAATAAGTGCGATCAAGCAAAGTTTTAATACCCTCTATAAATTCGTCCTTACAAATACAATTAATATTAGAAAGCCATTTCCACCTGTTTTCAATCGCAGAAATAATCATTTCTTTTGGCAGACATGTAAACAGCGAGACGACGTCAAATGAAACAAAACAATGTTTGGACGGTAATTTCGTATTTTTCAAAATATTCTTTAGCTGTAAACTGTTTGTAATGGTTGATTTCGGTAGAGGAAAATGTTTTGAAAATAGTTTTGATTTACACTTATCGAGAGAGTAAGTGGGGCTATTGACCGCAGAAACAATAATACGAACGGGATTGCCCGGTTTGTCTATTTTGACTAAACCATATGCTTTCGGCAATGACGTGTGCTCGATCCCTTTCGAAGATAATCCTCTAAAAGCCGGATCGCACTCCAGAACACCCCGCATATTCCAAAGGTCAATAAGTTTTTTAATGCTTTTTTTAATTCCCGCAGTAGGATTAACTTTTACAGTCCTGTAATACGTCTCATCACTGAGAGTTTCTTCTACTTTTTGGATGTATGCAGAGCGTTCAATCGCAACCGTCACGTCGCGGTTCCATTCGCATAATATAGAGTATGCAAAAAATATTTTGATTGCGAACGATTATCCGATCGAATTCATAAGTAAATATTCTAAAAAGCGAATTATTCGCAATCTTGGCCTCATGCAAAACAAAACTGAGGGCATAGATTCGGATAACTCAAATATAGTTAACTGTAATGATAATAATAGCTGCGATAACAACAATTCGAAAATAAATGAAAATGTAACGGTTAAAAACAATTTTGCGGTCTTTCCGTATTATGAGAAATTTAACAGCGAATTGAAAACTGTATTAAAAAAAAATGACATATTATTAGTAAATAAGATTGACAATAAATTCAATAAATTTATTAAGCTAGGCAAGGACCCGACTGCTGTTAGCGAAACTAGAAATGTTGTATATAAAATTGATTGTGCTGACTGCGATTCAACTTATATAGGTGAAACCTATTGTCCTTTAAAAAATCGAGAATCAGAGCACAAACGCTGTATAGAAAAAGGAGATCTTTCCTCTCCAATTGCGGTACATGCGATAGAGACGGGACGCTCGTTCAAATTTGATAATATTAAAATCATGGATAGCGAACTGTCTACTTTTCGTAGACGGTTCTCGGAGGTGTTACACATTCAATATTTTAATGGCACGCTTAATAGAGCTGAGGATACGTGCCACCTCACAGCAAGTTATAAAAATGTTATTTCAAATTTAAAATCTAGTTCAAAAAATTCATAATTATAATTTTGTTTTGTATTTTTAATTCAACGGTAACTTATCGAATATAGGGACTGTGCGGGGAATGAGTGAGTGAGATGCGGATGACAGTAAGTGAGAGGAGGTGACACACCGCTTCGCTTTCTCTTACATAGCTAACATGTATATATAGTGATTGGCTAGCGGAGCGGAGTGGCACATCCTTGTGGGAGGATCGAGAGTCCCAGTTGCGATGTGACGATCCGGCCATATTACAGCGCATACGTTGAAATCATGGAAGGAACGATTGATTTTGCTGCGCGGGCTACTACATGGTATTAAACTTTTGCCACTTCCTTGAAAGATTTGTTTTCCGTATGTTATCGGTCTGCGGACCGACTCTTCTATCGCCGTGCAGAAAATCTGTAATTGTATTATATTCAAATGATATTGTTATTACTGTGTATGAGTGAGTGAGTTCTTCGTATAAAGATCTTTGTTCTCGGCGACTGGAATTAGTTGATCGTTGATCCTCGTCGGTGTCACATCACCATCTGGTGACACCGACGCTGTTGTGAGCATTCGGTCATTGCAAAAAGTAAGATTGTTAGTATTTATAATTAGTAAGATTTTTAAGTTTCAATTTTTAATTCTAGCTGGCGTATTCTTTGCAAAATCTGGTGTAAATTATGTTTTTAGTAGTGTGATTTTTTATCATTATTAAGGTAATAATTTTAATTGTAAAATGCATTTTTTAAATTATTTTAAATTTAATTTGTTTATATTTTGTATTGGTTCTGCAGCCCTGATGAGGAGTCGTAACGACTCGAAACGTCGGCAGATTTAATAAATACAGTGGCTCGAAGAGATGCGTAATTGTTCTTATTGGCCAAATAGTATGCCTCTATGTCTATAAGGTAAAAATCACTATGTCAATACTGCACAGTTCGCCTGTACAGTACACTCCAAAGCCTCACTCTATCTCTCTCTCGCACTCGCGTGCTCGTCCTCTCTTTCTCGCTCTCATATGCTCGATGCTCTCTCTCTCCCCCTCTCTCTCTATCTCTCGCATTCACACTATGACACATGTGTGTGACCGCGCCCTCTGCCAAACGCCGGAAGGTTACGCAGATGTGATTAACTACGTCACATCCCACGCTCTTCACGCGGTCGAGCAGAGACACTTCTCGCGAGCTACACCGGCGCTGGCTCCGCTACAGGAACTGTAAACTTGCTTGCGGAGCTCATCAGCTGTACAGTAATTTCCATGACGCAGTAATATTTATTGCAACGTTGCAAAGTACTAATTTGGCTATTCTTAGCCTGTCCAGCATTTTTCTTATTCTCTGTTCGTGTTCTTGTAGATTTCTATTATAGACTATTATGACATCCAGGTAGACCAACATTTCTAAGATCTATAAGCCTCTCAGAACTTTCTGCGTGAAGCGTTGAAATTTTGCTGTGGTATTACGTAAACCTTCCGACATTCTGGTGTATTCATAGTGTCCATTTATGGTTGAGAATACTGTTTTATAGCAGTCTTCTGGGGCCATTGGAAGTTGTTGTAATCCGCTTGCTAGGTATATTGTCCTCTAAATGTATATGGTGTTGTATCATATACGTGCATGGTAGTTTTTCACCAGGCAGCAGAATTCTATCTGTGTAGTAAAAAAAAAATAAAAATCGACACCGAGTCTTCCGATTCTTGAAAGTGTCTAATAGATGGCAACGTATTTTACGCTCCCATAAGAGTGAAAGCCACGTCGAAAGTACTTATAAAACCGCTGATCATCCGAGAGGTGGGCGTCTAGGGTAAGCTGTCGGAGCCCTACTGAGGAGTCCTCTCCGACAGCTAAGAACGCCTATATATATTTTTTTCAAATAGACTGGCATACTTTTAGGTCTCGCATTACGAGAGGGAGTATGTTTCTGGTCTGCAAATTTGAAAGAATTTTGTACTCGTACAGACCGATAGAGTCTCCTTTAAATACTATCTGTGTAGTACTCTATTATTCTGTCAACTATTTGTGACTCCTCTATATTGAGATGGCTTTTTCTGATGGTTTCCTGTATTTTTTGATTGGTGTCTGTTATTCTTTCTCCACATAGTCACCGTCTGCTTCTTGCATGAAAGTGGCTTCAGTTTCGAATGGTGTAAGCTCCATGGGGTTCACTTCAATCGTGATGTCTTTGACGTGTGTATTAATTGCGAGGATCTTGCATGTGTTATTATCATTTGTTACTACACCTTCTCCGATGAAAACATTTTTGTTGTCTACGTCGATTTTTGGAATGTAACCTTCTTTTAATTCGAAATTCAAGAGGTATATCTGAATGACTTGATGACTTCTTGCTGCGAGAGTATGGTATGTCGTTCCGTTGGACTGTTGAGAGGCATTTAAATTTTTGATGATAGCTGATATTTCTTCTATGGTGAGTGCCTCGTTTTCTTGCGTGTCACTTTTTATTGAGAGTATGATTAAAAGATCCAGCAAGTTTATTTTTTGAATGTTTTTGCATATTTCTTTAATTGTATCAATTGTAAGAACTCTTAGGCCTTTGTGTCTGTTTGTTTTCTTTCTGTTTTCGTATCTTTGTTCGTATCGCAAGAATGGTATTGGGTTCATGACGTCACTGTTTACCACCAGTATATGTTAGTAGTACGAGATCATTGCCTCTACCTTATCTAGGTATTCACTACCTAGCATGGCATCATATGGAACTGGAAAATCGTTATCGACTATGTGGATCTCGGTTGATGTTTCCAGTATTTCCAGGAATACCGTACCTAGAGTTGTTATTGTATTCGATGCAATGCCTCCCAGATTTTGTGAATCTGTCGGGTCATATGGCACACTGTTGTATAAAACTTCTAGTTTTATGAGGTTGATAGCAGCGCCGCTATCTACCGTGAAGGTTAGCTATGGTTTCATAGTTCCTGTCGGTACATGTAATTTAATTGCTGTAGCTTCTATCTCCTTAGTCGATTTTTCAACTCCCCTATTGTAGGTGGAGTAGATATTAATGGTTGTTTTATCATTATGACCATTATTTGCGTTGGTTGAGCCTCCTTCGTCGATTGCCTTAGTTGATTCAGATGATTTCTTTGTTCCGTTACAGCCGTTAGATTTTGTGATTGATGATTTTGAAGTTGCATCACTTGTGGCTGTTGCGTTCTTTGTTGTTGTTGCGGCGATGCGTATAATTGTGGCATCGGGGACATTGGTATTAGTGGCATTCCAGCCAACAACTGCATTGGTATTATTAGTAGGATCATTCCATATGGGTACGGGAGCATGTTCTGGCTCGCCAGCGCTTGATAGTAATGAGCCATTTGATAGTTTAAATTATTTTGTTGTACTGGTATTTTGCTGGTTGGTGTTTTTACGCTAGTTCTGTTGCATTTGTTGGTATCTTTGGTCCGGTTTTGTTGTATTGTGCCCAAAGAATTGCACTGTCAGTGAGTTGAACAGAACTTTTGGATATCATCTATTGTCTTGGCTGTTCCATGCTGTCCAATTATTACCTTGCGTATTATTGCCCTGCGTGTTCTGCGTACTTTTATTGTAGCTGGAATGGTTTTCGGCATTTTGTACTTGGTTGTTGCGAATTATGCTATTATTGATTGGCGTTTGCTATTGATTAGTATAATACCTTTATTGGTTGACCATGGCGTTCATGTAGGCAATGTATTCGTCAACGTTCTCTTCTTGTTGGGGTTGATCTTTATTTTTCTCATTTTCTTCTTTTATATAACATATGAAATTAAACAGGTGCATTAAAGGGTTGTTTGACATGGTACTGTTTTCTTGGTACTCACATTCCTTTTCGGTCTACATAATCTTTCGTCAAGTATTATTTTAGTTTACATTCTTGTTTCGATGGTTACTGCTCCTTTAGATCTCTTGCATTGTTTTAGGTTTGTATGCAACTTTAAGAGCCATCGTGGTAATCCTTTAATTAATATATCTTTTGCTCTCTTTTTGGTTGGTATAGACGCATGATAATTGTCACCTTCTTGCTCGTGCGAAGCTTTTCCGACGCTGGTTAGGAGGACGTTAAGTTTATCGTAAAAGTCGCCAACTGTGTCTTGTTGTCTCATTCTTAGATTTAATATTTTGTTGTCATTGTAGCTGAAATCGCGTCCTGGTCCAAATCGTTGTTTCAGATGAGCGATGAGGTCGTTGATGTTTTTGAATTTCTTATTATTTAGGCTTTTTTATGCTGCTCCCGTTAACTTCTGTAGCACGGTATTTATGAACTGATTTTTTACTCCTGGTGGTGCTAGTTGGTTGGCGTTTCGATGATCTTGTATGTAGACTGATAAAGGAGGTGGTTTGCCATCAAACGAAGGTATTGTCTTTGTGCAATTCATGAATGCGAAGGAGTCGCTGAGAGACTTGATTAGTGCGCTTTTCGCTGCTGATAGGTTAGGTGCAGTGGATAGATCCTGTTCTTCTGTGTTATTCGGTAGTGTAAATCATCACTTAGGTAGTGTAAGTCATCTTCTTCGTTTGTTTCTTGTGATGGTGATATACGCGAATTAAAGTTTTTCCTCAGTTTTTTGTTAATATCTGGGTTTCTTGACGATTACTGGGTTTCTTGATGATAACTGGATTTCTTGATGATTACTTAAATTGATTGATTGAGTTAAAGTTACTGATTACTGGATGTCTTAATAGTTGCTAATATTGGTTGATAGAGAGATTTCACAGGGGTGGGGGTATAAATTGAAAATTGAGTGTAAAAATTTAAATGATATTTATTCAAAATGAGTTTAATGAGTTGTAAATGACGCGATTTTGTGTTGTTTGTTAAAACACAAGGGAAGAACAAAAATTAATTTATGCAAACCGGATTTGAAAACTATTTGCGTTGGGTGGCGAAGTTAGTTAATGAATATTGAAAACTTTAGTGATTAATTGGGGTTTGGCAGGAAAATTTTCAAACTGCCTTATTATTATTTGGATATGTACATTTATGCGGGCAAATACAAGTTAAGGTTATATTCATTAAATATAATTAGATGCATGTTTATGTAAATTAATATTTAATGAGAAAAACAAATTTTTTTACCTATTGAACGAAATATTAATTGTTTATAATGTGGTCAATTTGTAGTGTACGGATATATTATGTTAATTTGCTAGTTATTGGGTTCGCGAGGGGTGAAAAATAAAAAATGGCAGAACAACTAACAAAATTGTGTTTCAACTTAAGGATATAAGTTAAATAAATTTGGGGAAAATTTTGAAAATATTTTGCCTGTATTATATAAGCGAGAAAAAAAATTAAAAATTCCTTGAATGTATTGGGTATAAAGATTTTAACATTTGGAAAAAAATTTTTTATGTTAACATCTAGTTTTGAGAAAAAAAATTTGTAAAAAAAGAAAATTTTTGATGAAATTAATTTAAATAATTATTGAATTAATTATTGAATTAATTAATTACTTGATTAAGTAATTTAGTTAAAAATATGTTGAAAGTGCTGTGACTTTATTAATTAAGATTTGAAAATATTTGTTGCAAATAATTCGAATTTATTGATTTATTACTAAAGAAATGTCAATAAGTAGTTAAAATGGTGAATATTGGTCTAATCATATTTTTAGATATTCGAAAAAAAATCAAAGTTCTTTTGGTCGCGTTTGAATTCGCGACCGCGCGCCTGGTTCTAAGATGGCGGCGGCAGTGCTGCTAGTGTTAGTCACTAGCGCCTAGTTTTAAAAGTGTGTGCCCGTGCTCGCTGTGGCGTGTGGCGATGGTAAGTCGGTAAGTAAGGAGTAAATAAATAATTTAATTAAGAGAATTTTTATAATTTTTCCTGAGTTATATAATGGATGCAATCAATTGTTAAATGAAAAGGTAATGAAATTGAAAGTAAATATTATCGAACATTTTTTCGAATTGAATAATTGTATAAAATATAATTTTTGCGATAGCATCTGAACTACGAGTTAAAGTTACTGATTACTACGTTTTTAGATATGCTATGTACATTGTTGATGAATAATATAAAATTGTATTCATGATTTATGAATTCATACTTTTTTTAGAAATGTTATAAATATATATCATTTCCAAAAATAGTAATAATCAGCAACTTTGAATTCGTAGTTCAGGTGCTATCGCAAAAATTAAATTTTATACAATTGTTCAATACGAAAAATGCTCAAAAATGTTTATTTTCAATTTTCTTACCTTTTACCAATTTATTGCATCCAGTTCGGTAAACAAGTTTATATATAGAAAAATATTCCGATATTTCAATGTATTGTGTCCGAGAACTACAAAGATTTTTACACGGAAGCTTTATGCATATATGTACAACATGATACCTAGTACTCCTCAAGAAATCATGTACAATTCTGTGCAAGATGCCATGATCTTTTGCAGAGTTTTTTCATAAGGATTCACAAGAAAACATAAAATTTTTTCTTACAGATAATTCAACGTGTCACAGAGATCGTGAAATAAATGAGCAAAGCATAAATATACAAAAAATATATTATTTCAAGAAATCTTAGAATTGATAATCAATACAAAGTAAAAATTACAGAATGTGCCATAGATTAATATTTCCCAACATACAAAAATACATATGCTGTAAATACAAAATTAACGCTAGCAAAAATAGATTGCGCTATATAAATAAAATGAATGGCAGCGAAAATAAAATGCGTTGTGGAAAAAAAAATGAACAGCAGCAAAAATATTATACACTATAGATAAAAATAAACGGCAGCTAAAATATTATTGAATTTATCGTAAAAAAATAATAAATTAAAAAATCCTAGTGCTATGAAAAGAAACAAAAAAATATTAAGTATTGAAATTGGTGCAGATAAAACAAAAAGGGCACACAACCCCATAAGAGCTCCATAACTCTTCATAAATTGCCATAAACCACCATATTAACCATTAATTATGTATCCCTGTTATCAAAAACGTAAAAAACACATAAAAATCCCATAAATTCCCAAAGATCATCATTAACCTCATAGCACCAGGTGCATACATTAAGACACTATAATTTCATCGAAACACTTTCCAATAAATTCTAGTGCTACGAAAAGAAAAAAAAGTGCTAATATACGAAATCGGGATACGGAAATAAAGTCAGCACGCAGTGAACGATATTGGTGGAATAGGCTTTACGACCTTACAGAATCCACACGGAACTTCACCAGGAAAAAAATCCTATGACCGTAAAGTACTCGAACTTGTCTTTCATTCTATTATAGAAAAAATGTTACTTGGAGTACTACCGACAGCACTTTAACCTTGAGAATGTAGCAGTCTGAAAACGTATTTTTGCTTGATATATTAAGCAACTAGCTACAAATATTTCGTTCGCTAACGCTCACTTGACTGTGATACAGATTTTCTTAGTGTTAAATTGTAATCTTTTAATGTAACTGTTCTAATATAATAAATGTGATTTACCAAATTGTCTTTTTCCAATTAGGTATGTTACTTAAAATTTTTTTATAGGAATCAAATATGTTTATTGTTATTTAAAATTAAATTAAATGAGTTTTAAATAATTATTTTTAAATAAGACAAGGTCTATGATTACATACATATGTGTTTGCGAGATAATACGTATAGAAATGCGTAAGAATGTAAGTATGAATGTATGTATGAATGTATGTGCAATAATGCGTCTTTTACTGAAAAGTGCAAACGATAGAGCTAAGATGAAACGTTGTTACACAAAGAATAATTTATATTTAACATATAGTATTCTAGGATTGGCAGTAATTTTAATAATAGATGTTCAAATGACTGTATCGCTCGAATGTAAGATTTCATAGAAAAAAGACTGTCATCCTCCTCGAACTACAAAATTAATTTTCGATTCTAGGTTCTACATTGCATATTCTCTCACGGTGAGATCTGTATGCAGCGAGGCTTTACAAAAATTTGTTATAGGTAAAAGTGCATAAATAACTTGTAAAATTTATTTTGGTTTATCCTCGCCATTTTAATATAATGAAATTGTACAAAAAAACAAATGTGGGAGGCAGCCCTGGTCAATAATCTTAACTTCAATTCATTCAAATTGGCAACGTTTCATCCCTGGTCTGGGACCTTATCAAGCCTATTTATTGCACAAAAAACAGGTATACATAATTATTAAAATTATATGAACAATAATAGTATTAATAAACAAGAAGATTTCAATTTAATTAGTAAACAATATTTTATTTTAAATAAGTTTTTTAATAATGAAAAGTTCAAATAATGTGTTCAATTATTCTTATTATAAATTTGTTATATGTATGTTTAATTATATAATTATGTCGTTATTTACAAAATGTTGCATTGATTATATGTTGTAATTTAAGTAAGTCTGGTTTTCAGTAATGCGTTGGTTTACTAGGTTGTGTAGCGCTCACAGTTATAGGATTAGAGTGTCACATATGTAGTGGTGAATATAAGTGAGTTCGGCTTCTGTCGGTTTAATCCGGTGGATTTCGTCACACTACCTGTGTATGCGTGAATAAGTGAGCTTTAATTTCTATGTGTTCTTTCTCACTGACTGACTAATATAACTCTATCGCTCGGACGAAATGCCGATAAATTTTTGTAAGGCCTCGCTGCATCATGTGAGGCACCGTGTGAGAGTATGCAGTGCAGATCCTATAATCAAAAATTAATTTTGTAGCTCGAGAAGAACGATAGTCTTTTTTTCTATTAAGTAGTTTTAATAATTAAAATATTACATATATTAATAATTCAAAAGTGCGGGTTTATTATGTTTCAGATAATCGGAAGTAGTTTTAGTATTGATGACCACCTGTTTGAGAAGAACAAACATATACATATTCCTATTATAAAATCTTAGGTAAGATATCAAATGATATAGCAGGTGACATTTCAACTGATGTTCGCTAGCGATCACTCGGATGAATAAATTGCGTTTTAAGGAGACATAACACCCCAAGCCGCTAAAATACAAAATTATTTTTATAAGTTAATACAAATTTTCTATAATAGCTATCAATATAAAAAAATTTTCATCTTAAAGTGCTCATTCGTATCTCCCATTTAAACCATTGAACACTAAAAAATATTTGAAATTTTTTGCGCCGTGCACGATTCTCAGCGTTTAGATCGACGATCAATATTTAATACCTCATTTTACTCCTTAAAGGGTTATGATAGTGTTAAACGTCTAAAAAAAATTTTTTGTTTGGAAAACTGTCAAAATTTTATTATTTAGGCAATCATAATAAAATTGCTTGTATTTTAAAGTGTTTATTGAGACCTTCAATTTAAGCTATAGAACTCTTAAAAATATCAGTTTTTCATCTCGCAAATCTATTATTAGTAAGATATGTTTTTTACTGCAGTTTTTTGCGGTGTGCACGTTTCTAAACGTTTGGGTAAACCAAATCAAAAGTTTAATAACTCATTTTACTCCTTAGAATCTGTTGTCACGTACGAGCTTTTGGGCTCAGGTGACCGCCGGCGAAGCTGAGGTAGCACCTCGCGCGTGAGCCGGAGCGTTCTCACGCACAAAGTGCAAGCTTGCACTTTGTGCTGGAGACTGCAGCCTCCGACTTGTCGCATCGGAGGCTTCGCAGGCAGAACATCGGCGACCGCAGAACAGAGCAGAGCTCTCCTAATTCAAGAATAAAGACCTCCAACTCTAACTTGGCCTTCTCACTCCAAGACGTAACACCCCTACATCACACTGTACTAAAAAATGAGGGGAGCACTTTTTAACCAAATTTTTTTTATTTTTTTTCTAAACAAGTTTATGTCATTTTATCAAACTCGTTATTATCATTTAAAAAAAAAAGATGAAAAATTAATATTTTTAACAGTTCTATAGCTTAAATTAAAGGTCTCAATAAACACGTTAAAATACAAGGAGTTCTATTATGATTGCCTAAATGATAAAATTTTGACAGCTTACCAAAAAAAAAATTTTTTTTAGACGTTTAACACCCCTTAAGACCTGCATAACCTCTCAAGACCTGCACTAAAACTTAAGGAGTTATGCCTAAGTTAAACCTGTAAGAAAGACATTAACAAATAATAGGCCCAAAAAAATTATTTATTCATAGTATAAAAAAATCTTTCTCGTATATAAAATGTAGGTATTAAAATTATATAAAATGTAGGTATTTTTAACTATTTTTAAAAAATCAAATATCTATACTTGTAAATAAGCTCTACATTGTAAATAATCCCATGTAAGAATCACTCATTTTCAGCTCTTTTTTCCCTTCGCCGCAGGAAATTTCAGCATCTGTATAATGAATTGAGACCAGACAGCATGAAAAATCTTCTGAATATATTTCTTAACTGCTTGAACGGAAGATTTTTCTAAAAGGTATAAATTTTAAATATTTAGTAACACATACGTTGATAATATTAGTAATTAAAGTGAATATTACATATGTTCACATACGTAACATTGACTTTTACCTTGGATTAGTCAATTCTGCTCCGTTCATACTGTGAAGAAAGGTATCCTGGATATTTCCACAAAATTTCAGCCTGATTTGTCTCATAGTTTCTGAGAAAACCTGCGGCACAGGACAAAATAGAAAAACTGAGAAAAATGCATTTAAAGTTTATACAAGACATTTATGTATATTTATCGTAAGTGCACGTTTAAGTGTACTCACATGAACTGCTTAGCATATTTTTTTATATTTTGGCATTAAATACACAGTTATTAAGGGATATCTAAAGATCCGGATGTTGTACATGTTGATATACGAGTACCAAAAACTGAAATTGAAATGTAAGTTTTTGATACGCATTCACAGTCAGCATGTTTTACATGAATATCATTTTTGTCATTGCTTACCTATTACTTAACAGGATTGTTAGCAATTACAGTAAACTTTGAGAACATCTAACACACAGGCATCTTCTCATGCACATGAGATTCATCATAGTCTATGTACCTAAAAATAAAGAATACACTCACAAAGAACAGATTCTTCAAAAATACTAATTTTGAACATTCAAAATAAAAACAATCTATGATTTTATAAAAATTAGCTATTTACAGTATGCAATGATTCAGTAAATAATTTGTATTTTCTTTAAATGAAATTGCATTTTTAAAAGGAGTTTATAAACACATTTAATGTTACATTTTCTATAGCAACACAATCGTTTTGAATAATCAAAAGCGCTATAAGACAAAATGTGAATAATACGTAATTTTGAAAAATTGTATGTCTTTAGTATTATGTTTATAACTTTGCAACGGAATGTTTTCGAGCAAAAAGGATTTCAGCAGCATATTTTACAGTACATTTGACGTAAAAAAATCAAATAAAAAATCTTTTAGATGGTATGCGACTCTATCACTCGAAAGTATAGTATATAGAATAAAATGAATCTATCGCTCTACTCGAATAAAAATTGATTTTTGAATACAGGCTCTGCACTGCATATTCTCACAATGGAGATCTGTATGCAGGCAGGCCTCAAAAAAAAAAATAAATAAAAGAGAGAAATATAAACAACAGAGAGAAATTTATATTTCTCTCTTTTAAATTTTTTGAGGCCTGCCTGCATACAGATCTCCATTGTGAGAATATGCAGTGCAGGGCCTGTATTCAAAAATCAATTTTTACTTGAGTAGAGCGATAGATTCATTTTATTCTATAAAAAAAATTTTAATTTTTTAAAAATATAATCCTTAAGTGGATTACTATTAAAAAAATTTTTTTTTCCTTTTTTTTAAACAAGTTTATGTAATTTAAAAAAAATAATTAGTATGAATTTGTAAAAAAATGTATAAACTTCTTTGAAAAAAAGGAAAAAAAAATTTATAAAAAAGTGCTTCTTTTAAATTTTAGTGCGGGTCTTAAAGAGTAAAATGAGGTATTAAACATTAAATTTCGTCTACCCAAACGTTTAGAATCGTTGTATAGCGGAAAAAACTTCAGTAAAAACATGCCCTAATATTAATGGATTTGCTAGATGCGAAATTAATATTTTTTAGTTTCCAATAGCTTAAATTAAGGATATGAATGAGCACTTTAAGATAACATTTTTTATCAACTTACAAAGAAAATTTGGTATTTTAGCATCTAGGTGTACTGTGTCCCATGATTTTCAATGAAATATTTTAAAAAACATGTGTTTTTATGAACATCACATTTTAAATGGGAATTTTAAATGAAATATTATTGTGATTTATTTTAAATGAAATATTATTTCATTTATTTTTGTAATCAGTTTGTTTGTATTGTAAGTAGTGTGCTTCGTAAACTGGAGAATACAATGTGTGCAGTATTTTTTGTCTTATGGACAGTCTGATTTCGTCGAATTGTAGGTAATTATATGAAAGGTACAGTATAGTATCAATTTTGTTGGGTCTGTTGCGCAAATATTCACGAATTTTTTACTCGAAAATAATGCATTCGACGAAAAAATCAATAAGAACAAAATGTGCTTAGAATCAGACGAAGGATACGTCTAAATTTTTACATCGAGCTTTGAGCAACTTTTTTTATTTTTGTCAATTGACAATTTATGACAAATCGTAAAAATTTATTTAATTGTCTCAAAATAATTCAGGTTTACTTCTTGGTTAATTCTAAATATTTTTTATTCATTAAATTTCTCTTCTACAATGCATTGGTTTTGAGTGAAAATTTAAAAACCTTAAATTTTCTTAATCTTTTTTAATATTTAGAAAAAATTAAAAACCATAAAATTATTTGGTACAAGTCCACTTATTGGTCAATTCTGAGCAAATTTACTTCAAATTTATGCTAGAGTATCTGTCACATTCCAGAAAATATAAATTTTTGCAATTTGTCGTAAATTGTTAATTGGTAAAAATAAAAGAGTAATAGTTACAGTAATAGTTACAGTAATAGTAACCGTAATAGTTGTTTAAAACTCGATAAAATAATTAAGAATTATTCTTTGGCTAATTCTAAACACTTGTTGTTCTTATTGATTTTTTCGTCGAATGCACTATTTTTGATAAAAATATTCGTGAAGGTTTGAACAAAATTTTGCGCTCAAGGTGCTATTTTCTAGCCGCCATATTTAATTTGTGGAATCGGGACCCAAGTAAATTTAAAGTACATCCTCAACGTTAACACAAAAAGTTTCTCGGTTTTCGCCGGTAACGGGTTAAATTTGTTATATTGTTTCAGATAAATTTTTCACGTGAAATGTTTTTAACGTGAAGTATTTTACTTAGATTTCATCTAGTAATGTTTAACCCCCCCCCCCCTCTCCCTGCCCCGGAAAAAACCTTTTGAAGGTAAGAGGTAGGCAAGTATAAGGTTATTTCTTGATTTAAATTATAGAATAATTTTCAAACCCTCCACAATCCTTATGTAGCCAAAAAAAGTGTTTATACTATCATCTAAATTAAAGGTTTTCAAACCCTCCATAGCCCTTCCCACACCTTGACAAGACTTTATATACTTATACACATCAACGTGGAAAATCTAAAACTCTCTTCAATAAAATATGTATGTACGTAAACAGCGTGGTACTAAGGGTTCATTGAACTTACAACCATTTTTTTAGAATGACTTCACTACCTTTGATTTAACGAAAATTTCAATTTTAATTTTCAGAAAAGAAAGTTGTGATATCAATAAATAAATTGGCAAGTTTTTTTACAGAAATACCAATCATGTTGAAATAAATAAATAAATAAGCGTTTAAATAGGGGAAATAATATGTACAACAAAAATTAATTGTTATACTATACCGATAAGTTTTTGCAGCAAGAAGTTGTAAGGGCCTCGGTGTGTAGTCTTTTGAATAAATAATTATTTTTATAAGTGTATATATGTGTATAAGTATATAAAGCTTTGTCAAGGGGTTGGAAGGGCTGTGGAGGGTTTGAAAACCTTCAATTTAGATGATAGAATAAGCACTTAGAATTTTGGCTACATAAGGATTGTGGAAGGTTTAAAAATTATTCTATAATTTGAATAAAGAAACAATCTTATACTTGCCTTCCTTTTACCTTGAAAAGTATTTTTTCAGCGAGGGGGAGATTTCACTACTGTTTAAAGGAATGCAATACATATATCAATCAAGTTTGTGGCGTTGCAAACTATTTGCCAAATTATGACGAATCTCTAACGCGAACGCACCCTGTTATCGGGCTGCCTCTCTGTGAACCGTATTTGATAATGTTGGATGCACGATTCTATCGTACTCGCTTTGCCGGCTGCTCAGCGGTAGTTGAGGCTGCTTTACCCGGGGCTGTGAATTACGGGAAACAGGAATAGGGAATAACACACACGTGCTACTGTCTGGCGGACTGGCGACCAGCCGTCACGGTGCAAACTTTCGCGTTGTATGCTCTCAACACTGTAAAACCGTGGAGAGAGAATCAAAAATCGGTAGCGAAGGGAATCTCTGGATACTGCTTATTACTTCCAATGGCTGCTCGCTGCTCGTACTTACTTGCCCGCTGTCACTGAGGATACTGATCTATCTGTTGCTTTCTGCTTCTTCGCGACCGCGGCGTCTCTCGCTATCTCACTCGCATGCATGACATTTCTGCTAGATCGCTCATTTTCACCAATCACGCATTTACACGATTTCGCATGTTTGCTCGCTTGCGCCCTCTTAACAATTAGTTCGCTTTTGCGCGATGTTTGAATTGACTCGTCCTGGATGTCTCGCTGTTGTTCGAGTATTTTCGTATGTCTGGCTGCGCTTGTACATTTTCCTTTACATTTTCTTTACAGAGTATTTTCTCTTCGCTTTCACGTCTACTGTGGACAGAGCTACAGCCCTCCACCTATTGCCAATAACGCCTGAGGCTCATCGTGTGCCTCTACTCTTGCATTATAATTCGCTTTATATATCTCTCTCTCTCTCTTTCATTCTTCGTCTCTCTCTCTCTCTCTCTCTCTCTCTCTCTCTCGCACTCATCAGTCTTATGCTCGCCAACACGGCGGCGGCCGCTCGCGCGCGTATACCTGGTGGCTTCGCTGTGCTGTGCTGCTGCCGCTCCTATCTCTCTCTCTCGCTCGCTCTCGCTGACTCACGCAGCGCTGCGTGCTGCTCGTTGTTCTCTCTTTGTCTCGCTCTTATGGCCGTTCATGTTTCTCTGTCTCACTCGCTCTCGTGTCTCTCTGGTAGTAATGCTCGTACCTATAAACACCACCGGATATAAGTTGTCGTACCTTTTTATTACGTTGCTCCGGTGATGTCCAGGCGAGCATGTGTTGACGGTAGCCCGTCATAAGTTATAGTTAACATCTATTAAACATATTATTTTATGGCTTTAAAAGTAGGATGTATTTAAATTGTTTCAACTGCTAACGTAGAATTTATTTATGAACAGCAATATATGCACTAGAATGGCCTAACCGGCATGGCAAAAAATCCGTTACCTTATGATCTGTTCAATGTATATAGACAATACTCTTTACATTTTCAACAATTAGAGAAATTGTCCAAGCGCGCGTACCGTGCGCGTAGATTACTTTTTCCTTCGCATTAATAGCAACCGAAAAAACGAATTCATCGTCTCACCGTTCTATACTATCGACAATGAAATTTTTGGATAACGCACTGAATTGACTCATTAGTAGTCTAAATTGGCTCTATTCGATACTAATCGCTATTTCCGTTTTATAGAGTGAAACCATCTAACACGGAACGGTCAGAAACGGTGGATTCAAATATTCTGGGATAGGATGCGTACAATATTCTTTGATTTTTATTTACAACGTGCACTTCAAGTGAGTCACTTCGTCCATTTCTATCAGCTGCTTTTTACGTAACGTAGGCTAAGTTTATTTATTTTTCTTATAAGATCATCAAATTAAATCGTTCGGTCTTTTAGTTATGCTGCAAATAAACACATCATTGGATCAATTTTGTTTGAGTTATCGTTGGAGTTTACTGTTTTTAGTTTTATCTGTTCATCAAAAATGCCAATTATATTGAGTCAGATAAGTTTTTTATATTTATTTTATTATGTTTTGTTCTCAATAAAATATGATACTTTGAGTAAGTTTCATTTAAATTTTCATCTCGGAGTTAGATTTTGGAGATGACTTAATGATAATCCAGTTCCAATTTGTACCCATTGAAGTAACAAAACTATAATAACTATTATCTTATTAAGTATACATAAAGCTTTGATTAAGCATACACTACAATTGTACTTTTGTCTTTGTACAAATTTTTCCACTCAGCATTTGGTTTTGAGGTAAGATAATTATAATAATTGTTAACATATTATAAGTTATAACGTAGATTTCTCGTGTCCTGGTGTTCTAGGCACGAGAATGCCGTGTGGATGACGTGACGTTATAGGCCCGTCACCTCGAGTTCCCCTGAACCCGGTGGCGCCAGGCACTTACCTGCAAGTGCCAGAGTCTCGCGACTCCTTTAACGAACTCGAGGATGGGGCGGATTTGCCGGCTAGCTAGCTCAGCCCCGCGAACGCGGTAAGGAGAGAGGGTGGTTCGGTTAGTAATATCGCGTGGTTATTAATGAAAGCAAATGATCATTTATTCGACTAAAACTCCTTACATCACAGGCAACCAAAGACAACCGGGGCTAATCAACCACCGCAAAATAAAAGAATACGCGAGGTATTCGGCCTCTTCGGGCGACGCTACGCAATTAAAAGGAATACGCGAAGGTATCCGTCCGCACCTTGGCACGCACCGCCAAGGAGATAAACTCCGTACAACACTAGGACTCAATTACCGCTGGGACTTTACAATAAACAAAATGTCAGATAACCACGCAGATATCCGACTCTCGCGCGTCTCAAGGCCTCACACATACTATGCCCGCTTGGCTACACATTCACTCTTTGTCCGCCGACTCTTCGTTCACGCTTTAGTCCTATAGCCGCGATTGCCCACACTTAGTGCAAATCGTGGCCGTCTAAACTACTTTTGGCCGAGAGCGTGTCTGCGTAACCACGACCTACAACACCTCCCGTGCCCTATCCTAACACGCGTCGAACGAGGCCCACCTTGTCCTCGCCGACTGATTTCCGCGAAACACTCTTATACCGCACACGACAATGACAGATATCCCCGAGTTACGCGTCGCACAGATAACCTTCGTCCGCGCAGGCAACGCCGAGGGAAACTCACGACCGAGGTACCCGAGGTAGATCGCTTCGTACGCACCACGAGGTAGATGCAGCCTTCGCCCGAGGTACGCGATACGCGAGGTACTCTTTGTGCGCGACGGACGACGAGATAACCGTACGTCGAAGGCAACCACACGACAGGCAACCCGGAGTAGACAACATACACGCACTGAATCGCACTAATTGCCTGCTAGCTTAACTAAGAGAAGACATCCACTATCCAGATAGCCGCACTCGCTGATATTCGCGCGCTCGCGAGACAAAGAAACTTCGCGTACACGAGGTCGCGCGTGGAACCGCGCACCAGCCCGTGAGGGAGACGTAATACCAAGAGCGACTCACTGACCTTGTCCTTATATCCGAGTGATCAAAGCCTCTGGATCCTCAGCAAGATAGCCACGATTCTACAGCGGTTTTAAGTGAAACACTTTCGAAACAATAGAGATATCCCTAGGGAGTTGGTGAGCTGCGTCCAAGCTGGAACGGCCGGGGCAGGAGAGTGCCGGCTCGCACGCTCGTCGCGTGCCTCGCACTCTCGCTCTCCCGAGACGCCGAGCGGCGCACGCTCCCATTGGTCGGTTCGCATGGGGCCAACGGGCCGCGCTCTCGCGCCGCAACTGGCTCGCTCGCCTCGCGCCTCGTCGATCGCGGCGCATGCGCGCTCGACTTTACAAAGATAGCTAATGCTGGAGAGATTCCGCGAAATTCAAGCGCGAAATTCAAGCCGCGAAATTCAAGCCGTGAAATTCAAACGCTCACAACATTTAGACAGCCAGTTATTCATACAGACAATTCACGCAACGCCTAAGTTATGCGTGAATTACGAAGTACAATGTAACTCTCAGCGACTCCTTCTGTCTGGGCCCTTGATTCGGAAGTACGCCTGTTACAAAGGGCGCAAAGGCTGCCTTTTATTACTTCCAACGTTCTCGCGGTGAAGCAACCATCACGCTGGCCGTGCTGCAGAAGGCTCTCACGTAGGAAGAACCCGCCCGCCTCATCTGCGTCCGACGACTTACGATGAGCCGGAATTGAACGCCCTGTAGAAATCTGTCGCTGTTTCTGCTGCGCCAGAGCTCATCTTCTTCGCTTCTCGCCCTTGGGCGGGGAGTGGAGAAGTCCTCTGTTATTTTCTCCTTCCTCAGTCGCCTCTCCTCTCCTCGCGTCGTCACTCAAAAGAAACAATACGCCATTAATTCATGCACTCTTTCCCATTCACACAGGCCTGAGACGCTCTACCCCGGCAGCTCGATGCTCGCTGTGACGTGGCGATATTTTGCCACGTTACAAAGTACAAAAAGCTTTTATTAAGCGTACACTCCTATTATACTTTATCTATGTAATATAAAAGTTGTTATGGAGTCCCTGTGACTAATTTATTTAATGAATAATTAGTCCTTTTCAATATTCAGGGAGTACGAAGTACAACCAGCTTCCAAAAGGTGGATGAATTTGCCTTGTTTTTAAAGGATGTACATCTTCTGATATCTAAAAGGTAAAAAGAACAAATGAGTTGTCAAGCCCATCAGTCAAAACGATACCATGAGAAATTTTAAGCTGATACCATTGACCAGTTTTAAAATATTAACATTGACAAGATTGAAAATTATAATATTCAAAACTGGTCAATGGTATCAATTTAAAATTTCTCATGTTATCCTTTCGACTGATGGACTTGACAACTCATGTGTTCTTTTTACCTTCTAGATAGCAGAAGATTCCTTCCATTAAGTAAAAGACACGCTCATCCGTATTCTGGAAGATGAATGTACTTCGTACTTCCTGGATATTGAAAGGAACTAATTTTTCATTAAGTAAATAAGTGACAGAGTTTCCATACAAGTTTCAGGTTTATCCGTTGGACCAGCTTTGAGTTTTCAAATTTTGAAAGCTTTAATTTTGGACTAGCTAGAGTGACCTCGCTCGCTAATGCTCGTTTGGTACATTAGCCATACTTAACTTTTAATTACTAATATAATGTCAATTAATAATATTAAATTTATAATTTATTAATTACAAATAAAAATTATTAGTTATAAGAAAATTATTATTTGTCATAAGCAAATTATTTTAATCATTCATAGTATGTCGATTTGGTGTGTGCAAATAAATGTCATTAAGTTTTTTAATCTATAATTTATTTGGAGATAATATGCAATATTAAAATCTTATGTTATAAATATTAATGAAATAGTTCAAATAAAGTGTATAGTTATTATTCCACGTGGTAATTTAAGTTTCTTTGCAAATGTACGTGTGCACTACCGTTTACTTTATAATGGTTTCAATTTTTATCTATAATATGTGTGAATGTTTCTATAGTAATTTCCGGTTGATTTGTGCATCAAAGATTTATTTAATCATTAAGATTTATTGTTATTATTATATTCCAATGTTTTCATGGGGTTTTATGATGTGACGATATTATGACATTTTATGATATTTTATATTTTATGAATTTATTGATGGTGGATATCTTTGGTTCATGTTCTTAGTAAAGGTTATTGTTAAATGATAAAATATTTGTATATAGTGTACATTGTGTTGGTGTAATAAATTTTAACTAAATTCATTGTATTTTTTTTGGTTTTTTATTGATTTTCTTTACTTACATGGTTAATAATATGTTACATAATTATTTTTTTACATATTTAAGTAATACATTTCATTCTATGTAGTATATTCTGTAAATTTGTAAATAATAATAAAGTTTTATATTTCTAAATACAAACATATAATGCATTTAGTTATATTTTATATTACGTAGTATACAGCTATACACACTTAATGTTACTGGAATGTTAAAATTCCACATATATACTTTGTACATACTGTCACGTCTAAACCATTAATTTTGGAAGTCCGCGAGGACGCCGGACATGTGCCACGAAGACATGTCACGTCCGCGAGCATTGAACTCGGAACATTTCCGGTGGCTCATACGATGCGCTAAAGCGCAACACTTTTGGGACAGGCAGGCGAGCCGATGAACTTCAGCTCGGCGACTCGCCTAGTTAGTCATCCAGCGATCGGAACATCAGAAGGAGCACCTCCAGCTCGAATAAAGGCATAGTCACTAACTTCAACCTCTGTCTTTGGGTTCACCTTCACCTCACACCCATCCTCCGTAGTAACTGGCATCCCTAAGTGGGGCCCTGCAGCACAGAGAACAGCAGGAAGAAGAGAGACAACCTATCAGCTTTTATTTGTGGCAACGTGAAATTTTTTTCTCTCGCCGCCGAATGTGAAATTAGCGCGCGCGGCCGCGCGGCTGCTTCGGCCCGGCGGCGCGGTGGTGGGGGGAGCGCCGCTGCAGCTTTCGGGAACTTTAGATGATAAATTCTTTTCTCGGCAACCAGAGGTCGTACGGTAATGCTTTTTTTTTAATTTTATGTGTTTTTTTCTTAGCTTTCATGTCGTGTTAATGAAATTGTCGTAGCTGCATTACAAATACTCGAAATTGACTTGTTTTCTGGAAAAAAAACTTTTTTCGATGTATACACTATACGTACATGTATATATTGTGCAACAAAATACATTTATGATTATATATATCAGTACAAGAATAATAACTGCTTACTATTTTGGTAGTATATATTACTTTTAATGTTTTTGCTACATAGATTATCTTTACATGTATATAGTATACTATAAAACATATTTATGATTATATGCATGTGTTTGTGCGTGCGTGCGTGCGTGTGTGTGTACATAAATAGGTAAAGAACACGTTCTTTATTCATTTATTCATTGACACACACATATATATGTATATACATACACACATGTATATAATCATAAATATGTTTTGTAGTACAGTATATACATGCAAGGATAATCTGTTCAACAAAAATATTAAAAATAATATGTACTACTGAAATAGATAAAAGGCAATTTTATCTATCGTATTTGTATAAATAAATACGTACACATACTCCAATACATATATTTAATAAAGTCAGCACAATTCCAAAAATATACTCAAAATTCGAAGCAATAAATTCCAATTGAATCCAACTGATTTTCCGGAGATTAATACCTTAATTTAGTAGAATATTAAAATAGAAAGCAGTTATTGTTCTTATATTGATATATATAATCATAAATGTATTTTGTTGCACAATATATTCATGTACGTATAGTGTATACATCGAAAAAAGTTTTTTTTCAGAAAACAAGTCAATTTCGAGTATTTGTAATACAGCTACGACAATTTCATTAACACGACATGAAAGCTGAGAAAAAAACACATAAGATTAAAAAAAAATCATTACCGTACGACCTCTGGTTACCGAGAAAAGAATTTAACATCTAAAGTTCCCGAAAGCTGCAGCGGCGCTCCCCCCACCACCGCGCCGCCGGGCCGAAGCGGCGTAATTTCACATTCTTTCATCGGTCGTTTTGCACGAAATAGGTCCATTACAACTATCGGGTAAAATGCCATCATTTAGAGTATTTTTTGATCAAGCTGTATACTAAATTTCATCAAAAATTATTAAGTAGTTTCGTCGTGAGCGTCGATTGAAAAAATTTTCGTATCTCCGTTCCTATTGGTCCGATCTAAACAAAGTTTACATGAAAATTCATGTTTTTAATATACTTTAAAATGCACTTTACAGCATTCGTCTAACTTCAAAATTGGCGAAAATAAAAATTATTTATTGTTAAAAATGTTGTTAAATATTAATTTTTTAAAAAGTTTTTTTTAGCGTTTATTAAGTACGTCGTAAGCTATCGATTAAAGGTGGTTGGATCAAGTTATCGTTCCATGGGCAATTTGGAGATGAATTTGAAATTTTAGGCTAAATAATTTTGCAATAAGACGCCATTTTGAGATATCAAGATCGGACATCGATTTTTAAATTATTCGTACCAAAACTCATCTATAGGTGTTCATCCAATGAAAAAAATTATTTTTTGTGAAATCTGTAGCAATATGAAATTTAAAAAAAAAATTTTTTTTGTTTAACAATTTAACGATGAAAATACTTAATTTCGCAGTCGGGAATATATGTACCTTATACAAAATTCAATTCTGAACAACTTTCATCTCTATCTTTTTTTACATAAAATGAGTCATAAAGAAGTTATTCATGAAAAGCTTAAAAAAAGTGCATTTTTGAAGTTTATTTTGCAATAATAACAATGTTCCCGACCTGACCCGAAGTCGAGACTTTAAGGTTATTTTCAGTACGTTACCAATAACACATTTCAATCATAAAACTAAAGTTATAAGAAACTTAATGATATTCCACATTTGAACTCCCTGACGCCCGAACTAAAATAGTGATGCGACGCCAGAGAGTACCGATTACAGACTGTAATCAGATCAGCCTTATAGCTAGCCGCCTTTTCTCGTAAAAATAAGAGAGGGAGAATTCACACACTCAATTTTAAGATACTTTTAAACTCCCAAGCGCTATTGCGCCGTACGAAGCATCAGGAGAGTATATCGGCAAGAGAGGGGGCAAGTGCGAATCATCGAGCGAGCGAGAGAATCCGCGCCGTCAAGTCGACGTCACGATCATAGCTATATTGCATACCAGCATGCTTAGGCGTCGTCATAGCAGTGTTAACTTCCCCTCTCCCTCAATGGGATGTACTGCATCGAACTGCCAGCTAATACTATCGACAAGTGTTAGCTGGATCTAAGAAGCATCGATGCGGGCCCACCTATCCCGCCGGTCCGCTTATCTAATACTGAACGGCAAACGTGCAAACGCTGAGGTTTCATTATAATTAAACTATTTTCTATTTTCTTGATGTCGGACTCGATTTAACATTATTAACAATACTTTTGTAATTCGCCTTCAGATAACACGTGTCTTTGACATGGTTAAGCGTGTTGTCAAAAAATTGAATATGAAGCATTTCAGAAAATCTTCCGAAAATAGATGCTTCTCTATTGATAATCTGTATATTTTTATAATTAAACTCCTGCCCAGTAACCATGGCATCAACCGCGATAGAAGAAGTGGCATCTCGTTTTTCTATGTGCCGCCTATGCTCAAATTTTCTCACCTTGAGAGGTCTGTACGTCTCACCAATATAAATAGAGTCGCAATCGACACAATTAATTTTGTAAACCACATTCTGCTATCATTTTTCATTCAGTGTGCATGGTCTCAAGTGATAATCTTCTCAACAGGTTATGGGCCCAACAGGCTTCCACTTCGCCCTGAAACCGTGTTAAACTTGAGTCATGCTTAGTTCAAAGAAATCGCGAGTGAATCTTCTGGAAGTTTTTCTCTGTGTGAAATTCGATGCCCAAGATTGAGAGCATCTCGTGAAGAAGGAAGTTTCAGTACCAAATTACTCTAGTTCGACCACAAATTCGACGTTGAAAAAGTAGCTAATAGTTTGAAGAAAAGGTTTTCTAAAATAATTCTAGTCGAGGGTAAGTTTGAATTTTCATCTCCATACAAAAATGTGTGAATTCAAGAATTCACAAAAATTTGCAACAGCAATAGAGAATATAACTGCTATTGGAATTCGTGTCCAGCAGAGCCTCGAGCTGAGCAACAGGTTCGAACCTGCATGTACACGCTCGCATAGGTATTGACGGTACGTTGAAAGCAACTTGGCAGCGTCTGAATTAACCGAGAGTGAGAGGAAAGAAATGCAGGCCCATGCCGTGTTCGACGGGATGTTAGATGTAATTCTTGGAATCAGCCCGGTGAGTATTTATGTTGGAATAGTGATACGCGGTCAACGAATTTCACAGCTTGATCATTCCTTCTTAAAACCAAAATTTTAAAGGAGAACGGTGTGTAATTACAATGCGCAAACCACCCCCGTTTTAAATAAGTGAATGGATAAAACTGCGTATTTGGATCTGTTAAAATTAAAGTTCCATCAAAGGTAAAGGCACATAGTTGAAATATTTGTTAAAAGAGAAAATTGATCAAAGATTCGATACGTTGCTGCTAACAATTGATTGTAAATAAAAGTTTGAGTATTAAAACACGTATGAAAATGAAAGCTTGAGTTATAAAAGTTTGAATATACAAGTAGACCAATCAAATTAGCATTTTTCCACGAAATAATTCTAAACAGCAATATTATTGGCTTAAACCACTCGGAAGAATGTGAACATTAATAAACCGGGTCCGCAAACATGGGGATTTGTACATGGGGATTTTCGCTATAAACAATTAAAGTCGGATTTTTGCATTTTTCTTTGATTTTTTCTCTGCACATTGAAAAGTATTCATCGTAGAGAGAAAAGTTTCAAATAAATGTTGTTTCTTATGTTTAGTAATTCTAATATTTTTATGTAAATTGGCAATGAACGCGAATTCTGCCAACATCGAAAATTTTTTATGCTTTATTGAAAAAGTTATTTTACGTTCTCTCTATTCGACGGCAAGGTAGTACTCAATAAGTGCTATAAGTGTTGGCAAAACGTGCAAAATTATCTCAAATAATTCAACTTTTTTTTACGTACTCGAGAAGAGTTATATTTCAATTTACTACTTTGCAAATTACGAAATTTTCATTATTTATAAAGTATGTATTTATTTGATTCGCTGTACACAATATTTAAGTGAAATCGAATTATAAATAAGTTATTTAGATAATTTATTTAGATAAGTGTGTATACACTATCTAATTTGATTTTATCCCTCGGTAGTTGATTAAATTATAGTCTTTGTTGACTTAATCGATCTCTCCGGGACAGTGGTTCAGAAAGGGTTTAAGAAATGAAAAACCGTTTCTTTATAAAAAACGACGTTTCGGCGATCGTTGTCGCCCACATCAGGAAAATACTGGAGCAATTATGATTTTATATAATAGCTGTGTCACTCGGCCTCTCTCTTCCCCCGCTGTTAACTAGCCGGGGGAAAGGATTATCGAGATGTACACAAATCATAATTGCTCCAGTATTTTCCTGATGAGGGCAACAATGAATTTTTAATAAAGAAAGGGATTTTCATTTCTTAAACCCTTTCTGAACCACTGCCTCGGAGAGATCGCTTAAGCCAACAAAGAATATAATATAAATAAGTTTATTGCGAAGGTGAGATTTTTATCTAAATTTTAAGCCCCAATGGAGTCGGTACGACTAATAGGAACAGAGATACGTTTTTTTTCAATGTAATAACGCTATAAGAAAAGGTGATTTTCCATATTTTGAAGCTCGACTCCTGAAGTTCAACATTTGAACTTTACAGTAAAACTTTCAATCTTACTCTAAAGCAAGCTTTTTGACAAATAATCAGCAGCTGCAAAAGAGCATTCTTTAGATTTCAGCCATCGGCGCCATGGCCGGAGTGGGGTTGGGTTAGCCGCGCTCGGCGACGAGCTCGCCGTTCGAAATCCGAAAAACAAACGTAAAATCGGAGCGGCCGGAAAAAGGTCATAAAATCCATAATATTCAATCGATTTTGTTTCTTTTAATGTGGGGTAGCGCGTTTAAAAAATAAGAATCATCATACGCATTTTTCAGTATTTAACTATTTTCTTCCGAAAAATGGCGCTATTTTGATCTACTCCATTTTAAAACGACATATGAAAGTTTATCTTTTAAATAATTTGAAAATTTGAACTAGAGGGGTCATCATCCATTTGTCACGTGACTATAATTATAGTCCCAATGAGCAACAGGATTATCATAAGATTTCAAGAAAAAGTCTTTTTCCGATACATTTTTTAAGAGAAGTGAAAAGAGTTCCATACGAATTCTCTAAGATTATATAAATGGCCGCTATAAAACACACTTTTAAGGAATGTAAAAAGAATTCTTAAAAAAATTATTTTACATAATCTACATTTAGTCCGTAATTTAAAAGCGACGCAATTAATGTTGAAATAAAGTAAACAAAAATGAAAAAAATAAACAAAAAATTCTTTTGCAAAACCTATTTTCTATTAAAGTAATATATGCTGTAAAAAAGATTTTTTTTGTAAAACCTGTTCTCAATTAAACAGCAATATATATATATATTTTTTATTTACTATCTCATGAAAATAATTTAATAATAAAGTTATTAACTCATGCATAGTGTAAACATTTGTCCAATTTTGATGATCGTAACTTTGGTATTTTATATTCAATTAAACATTTAAATATTAGCCATTTAAACCCCTTATATTACGGGGGGTCTGCGGGCGGTTTGGTATGGAGGGCAGCTGGGGCGGTTACTTAAAAAAACGGTATTTTCAAAATAACAGAGAAAATGATTGAATTTTAAATTATTTCGCGGAGCATTTGGTGCGGGGCGATGCGGGGAGTTCTTCTAATAAAAGGAAGATATATATTGAAACGTGCCAAAAGATTACCCTTATGAGGCACAAGGATTTGAGGCTCGAGAGTGAGGTTAAGTTCGCGGATCGGTCGAGAAGGGGGTCGAAACTACCCTTACAAGAGTGATGGTCCTTATCCACTAGGCGCTTGTCCTGAGGGGTACTGCTCGTCAGTCAGAGACGGAGGTCAGCATCGGTCTGGCTCGTCACTCATTGACTTCGGCGAATCGCCACGCAGTCAGAGGGGTACGGGTTTCAAGGCACTCGGTGCTCGAGCGACAATGATCCCTCGCCCTGAATGGAGGGGATGCATAAATGGTAAGGAGTTTAGTTAACATCAGAATGAAATATATTATGATTAGATAGTTTTACAAATGCAAATAGCCTTGTAGCTCGAATGTACAAAAAGAGGGGGGAGTGGCGTTATGCAACCTTTATCCGAGATCTATGCTCATAATGGCATCAGGAAGCATGCGGTTGGGAGCAGGTGCGCAATTCCCTCGAGAGAGTCTTGCTCGCTGCTAGAGCTACAAGTGGCTAATGACGACCTCCTCGCTGTTGCGCTGGCTTTTATACTTGTCCGGCGCCTACGCTGCTACGTGTAAGCCGCTGCTCCCTCTCTTGGCGTTCGCTTGCACTAGGCGTGGAAAAAGCTGGCGTTGCTGTGATTTCTGCTTCCGCGGCGGCAGCGCTTGGAGTTGGTAGTGGCATTTTCGTAGTTTTGTTTTCTTTCTTACATGGTAAGGTAGATACGGATATTGTGCCGACGGTGGTTTGTTTACCATAGCTGGCCGTTTCAATATGTATATATATGGGTGATTCTCTGTGAGATTGACTGGCCGATAAATAGATATAGCTATAACTTTGAGAATTTGTTCTGGAGGTTGCCTCTGATTACTCTGAATTTTTTCAGATTTTTTACATTGATTATCTTAGAGTTATAGGGGGTCAAAGTTGGTAAAAAGTTTTTTTTCATGTTTTGCTGATTTTCAAAATTTCATAGTTCCTTAAGGAAGTATTTTTCACTATGGGGACATAGAACATTTATGTCTTGAAATTTTCTCAATTTGTCAAAAAAAAAATACATTTAAAGACATATCTATAGATTATAACCATCCTCCGAATGATTTAATGTTTAAAATCAAGTTTTCAAAAGGTTCGCTCGCTGGGATCGAAACCCAAAATATGTGAAAAAGTACCTTAAAACAATACAAAAACATGTACCAAAGCCCAGAATTTCTGAATTTGTTTTACTAGTCCATTCCTGTTTCTACAAATAATTATATATGCCAAAATAGCTGAAAATCAATGAAAATCCCTTGTGGCGTGTTAAAAAGTAATATAAGATCTTTCAGAGTTCTCGCCGCGGAAAGCAGAGTAGCTCTCTTTTAGTAACAACTAAAGTAATAACTTTAAAATTAAGATAATTTCTTTTCAAACACTGTATTGCTTTAGTAATTACTAAAATAATAAATTTATCAATAACAAAAAATCTTTATTGAAATGTTTTTGAAATAAAATGTTTCCATAACTACTTTAGTTATAACTTGAGAAAAATCGGGAGTAGATATGGAAGTAATAGAAACCGAAAAAAATCTACAGGATAAAAACCTTACACTCTGCACCGAATGATTCACAGAAAAGCTCTATACAGCTTACTACACAAAGAGATTCTACACAAGTTTTATTACACTGCAAAACTAAACACAAATTATTTTACTATAACCTTATAACCAATAACCATTGTATCCATATACCCTTAAAACCATAAACTTTTAAATTCATAAACTTTTATCCTCATAATTCAATAACCCAATATCCCGAAACCCTTGATCTCTAGAAAACTGAACATCAATATTTCCAGAAAATTCAGCCATTTTCTCTGATAAACAAGATCTGGGGGTTTTGCATATCATTGATCATAAATCTGCGATAATATTTGAAAAATGTATACACCTTTCCCTCAGCATCCCTTCCCCTTATTTGCCAATGCCCTATTTTTTGGTACTTCTGAAACTCAGTGCATATGGGACTGTTGCGGCTTTTTGGGTCACTGTCTATAAATCACACAATAACACACAAAAACTGCATCACTATACTTATACTGAAACACATAAAATCATACAATTTTAAAAATGTTTTTTGTAGGATTGAATCACATGCAAACCATGTGTAAACGCGGTCTCCCTCTACATACATGCAGACTACAAACACAATAGCAAGCCAGTCAGCTGATGATCAGTAGAGTTGTCTGCTTTCTAGTATGACCTAACCTTCAAACCTTCATATTGGTGCTCTTGTAGTGTATTTAGTTGAAGCAAGAAAACTTCTGGTGAGTACTTTATAATTATTCATATAATATTCAATATAATTTACTTTATCATTTATTTGTAGTAATTTTAGTATTTTTTTCATGATATATATATACACACAATAAATATTTTTTCTGTAAAATAAAGTGTATATATGTATGAGAAAAATTCTCAAAAAATTTCTGTTTTATTATTTAAAATAGAAAAATAGTTTAAAGTATAAAATAATTCTTTTTTCATTATTTTTCATTTTCTGTTGCAGAGAAGCTGTTTGGACCCGGATCATCATCAAATATTACAGAAATAACCAGTGTACAACTAGTTTTTAAGGAAATAAGGTCCTGATGCTGAATAAAAATGGTAAGTATATTTTATTCGACTAAATGCATAAGAAAACTTTAACTGCATTTTTCTCAGTTTTTGGTTTTTTATGATTTCAGGTCACTTGCCGCAAAGTTTCTCTGCTATGGATGGACCAATCGAGCTCAAATTTTACAGAAAACTTTAGAATAGGTTTCTTCACAAAATAAGTGGACCGAAATTGAAAAAGATAAGTAAAAAGTGGATATTACGTATGTCAGAATACGTAACATTCACTATAATTACTAATATTTTCAATATAATTGTAGCTAATTATTTAATATTTTTGCTTTTCAGGAATCCACTCCACTTATTCTGAGGAGAGTCTCATTGGGAAGATTTTCCATCCTGATTGAAACTTTTTCAGTGCCCGCATCCAGAGATATCATACGGTAAGTGAGTAAAACTACATAAAATCATGATTTTATAACTTATTTCATTATATAGAGGTATTAGTGATATACATATATATTTTACTGGTGAAAGTGAAGTATTTTATGTATATACTAGTCAGAAAAAATTTTTTTTATGTAACATTTAAAATCAAATTTTTTCGTAATCTAGCAATTTTTTTTCAGAATTTAACCCAGACCTGATCCCTTAAGTTGAAAAGTACTAAATATTCCACAAATATTGATTTCCAGTCTTCTATATAGTACTAGTTATTGGGCTATTGAGTTATAACGCGTGTGTCTACAAGGGAATAGAATATTACGTGACTAGGAAGGTAAAGAATTGATTAGTCCATAGCACATATAGATTGACTCTTTAGCTGATGGCGAGGGTGGTAAACACGTGCTATGGGCTTGTCATTCATTTTACCTCCCGTAGTACGTGTACACAATTTTCAATCATAACCTGGCCGAAATTGGCAAATTTCGATTCCCGTGCCTGGAGTAAGTATATATCACTTTCGGCTAGGGCATGGTGAAAGCTAAGTTAATTAATAAAGCAATCCACTGACCTTTATCCTTAATCCAGAAGTCATACTCATAGAATCAAGAGCATGATTTTAAAGAAACTATTAAAATCCCGCGGGAAAATGCTACAGATATGTCTGAGTTAGAGCGATCGGGGCAGAAGAATACCGGCTCACTATTGTAGCTTGCCTCACACTCTAACTATCCCTAGCCGCCGTACAGTGTGCTAGCCTACTGGTCAATTCGTCTCGGGCCCAATTAGGCCTGTTTGCCTTACGCATTGTTGATCTTCTTCTTCTTATATTTGTTGGCAGTGGATTGTAGATTCTTTGAATCCTCTCGTCGTAGTCTATCTGCCTCTCGCGTAATTATTCGAAACAAATAAACACCCGTCGTCAATACAAGTATTACTTATCCCATGCAACTTTGAGATGTTATGCCGAGATGGCTCAGTCTTTAAGTGACGTGGTGATATTTTGCCACTTTACATTCGAAAGAAAATTTATTGCAGTGATTGTTCGAAACTTCAGAAAAAGTTTAAGATAGTAACTCACAAACCTACCGTCTCAAGCGACTGAGTAGTCGCATTTGACTAATGCGGTGTTTATTGTGACGATATCGCAGAGTCAACCATATGAAACCATATAAAAAGTAAATTGAAACGTCGGCGTTAGATTGAAATAAAGTTATTAGTAGCTCGAAGAGATGCATCTTGATTTCTCCTTCAAAGATTTATAACATATTATTATTTAAATTTACATTCTCATTAGTGATTACAAGGTTTTTACAGTTGTAAATTAAATTTTCTCAGAAATGAATGTAACGCTTTACAGATTTGAGTGCTAGATTTTCTTAACAAAACTCTAGTTGAGACTCTAGATGAGAGAGGTAGAAACAGACTCAAATTGCGCAAATTTTTTATAAAAAGTATACGTTGTTCGTCGAAAATTTAGCATTGACATAATATGTAATCTATGTCCTAATTGTCAGCGCTGGCTGCGAGGTGATTCGATACATCCAGTACACGCTAGGAAGGCGGCGAGATTATAAAATCCCGTTTCGCATCTGTTGATGGTGAAGATAATATCACTGGGGAAATGCATATTGCCAAATCAAGCTTTTGAGCTGCGAGTGTGGAAATTACTTATAGTCAGTACTAAGACTCAGTAAAGGGATTGTTATAAATATGGGGAGATTCTACGCTTGCAACTTGGTTGGATAGCATATCTGCGCTCTCGATTTTTGATATACCAATGTGACTGGAATCGAATAAAATTTTATTTTGAATTTATCTGCCGTTTTAATGGAAAAGTTGGGTACTGCTTTGCCCTAATTTGGTATATGGAAGGATTCGTTTTCAGTCACGATAGAATTTTTTAATGATGTTATGGTACTTAGAGAATCTGAGAAAACGAGAGTGTTGCGGGTAGGATGCTTCAGTGGAATATTTATGCAATTATATATCGAGGTAGTCTTGTGCGTACCTTTAGATACAATTATAGTTGGATCTGCACAAAAAAAGCACTACGGACAGAACTCGATGTATCTGATTTGTTACCATGTGTATAAAAAGCATTAGCATATTCATCTAGAATCAGTTGAATGATCATGTAATTGGAATTATTTTTACAATTTTTTATCTTTTTCCCTAAGTTTAAATTGACATCTATGTCGATAAATAAGGTTTTCTAGTCGTGTGTATAAAAATTATATTTGCTTTTAGAGTGTATGAATTTTACGCGAGAGGAAGAAAAGGAGAGGATGAGTCGAGAGCGAGAGCGAAGGAAAGATCGCGATTGAGAATTAGTTGGAGAAAAAGAGGGAGGGAGGAAGGGAGGGAAGGAGGGAGGTAGGGAGGGAGGAAGGGAGGGAGGGAGGGAGGGAGGGAGAGAGAGAGAGAGAGAGAGAGAGAGAGAGAGAGAGAGAGAGAGAGAGAGAGAGACTGACCACTGAAGCGCGGGACAAAGACGGTGACGATGACGATGACTATACGCAACGGTGATGAGATGAGAATGCGTGAGTGGAATTAGATTCCTTTGTCTGAGAATGAGACCTGCAGTTGCTAGCGTGAAGTCTCGAGACGGATTGGACTAGACAAGCGCTCGCGTTGATAGCGTCGCCATAATGTTGGCGGCACCGCAGCACATGCGCAGTGTACATGCTTCCGTTTGCTCGTGCCGCGTGTAGAAGATGGACCTTATACCCTGTAGAATGCTGTTTTCCGACGGAACACTATATTTTATTAAGATATGTACTGCATAGAAAGTTCATTCGCTTCGTCGATGAGTGCTAATTTGGATTCAGCAAGGAGAATATTTGTCGGAGTACTTATTCTGTAGTCGATAGCTCAGCGGACTGCTGTTTATTGAGTTTTTTCGAATCATTGTTTTACACGTTGCTGAGTAGGATAATAAACAAAACACTCATAGTCGATAATAGATCGGATAAAACTCTTTTATAAAATATTAGTAATGTACTTGCGATAGAGCCCCACTAAGTGATTCTTAAGAATTTCATAATGCTCCTAGTTCTAGCCGTTCTTTAATGTACTGAGGCATTTTGCTCATGAAATAATAATTGGTAGTCGAATATAATTCCAACAAACCAAATGGATTTGGAGACGGTCTTATAAGGTGATAGTTCAAGACAATACAAGTGTAGGTTGTAGTATACCAAAGTTTTTACTCTTACAATATAATGTAACGTCGTCTGCAAAATGAGATACAGTTACATTCTTCGATACGTTTTCGCATATTTTGGAAACATAAATAAATATAAGAGGGGACTAAGTACGCCGCCTTGAGGGATGTCTTTATTTACAATTCTAATTGGTTCACCGCTGGTTTGAGTAGATATAAACGTCTCGTTAGTAAGGAATTTGATAAATATTATCAATTTAACGGAACAGCTTATTAATTCTAGTTGTTATAACAAGATATCAATATTGACGTTGTCAACGGTGCCATTAACACGTAAAAAGACAGTAAGATGACCTCGTTTATTGCTTAATGCTTCCTCAATGGTCAGTGTTAAATGTATCAAATTGTCTATCGGACATTTGTTAAGTCTCCTATATTAGTATATTAAGAATTCTTTTGTAGCTGTAGGAGTTTATGGAATTTTCTCCATTTATTGTTCTACCTCCAAAGCTTCGTACTGAGTCTTTCTTTAAATCGGGATGACAAATAGTGTTCACGAATTCCTTCCTCGCATATACAGGGTGTCCCATTTTAACTTGCCCAGGCAGATTTCTCAGAAGTGGTTGGGGTTAGCGAAAAGGTCTTCAGACAAAAGTTGTCCAACTTGGAAGGGGACATACCCTCATGACATTGTCTGTTATCTTGAAGGTCAGGTTGAAGGTCACTTCAAGATCAATTTTGTTTTTTTTTTAATAGGACCCCTTATTTTTGACCCCGGATTCGGAAAGAACGGGAAATTCTACATTCAGATGTGGTAACACGTGGGGTCTGGGATGACAGCCAAGATCATTTGGAGGTCATTTTTATTTGGGCTACACACACATATCATAACTGCAAAAAAACAAAGATAGTATTCAGATCAGGTTAAATTTATTTACCTTTCAATAAACAAAATTCAACAAATAATTATATTCACAATATAAACACAAATCATTAATTTTTTTGATACAATAGTTGCTCAATTGGTCCTCCATTATTTTGCAAACACATTCCCAATCTGAAACGAAAATTATTCATATGATGGAAAGGATCAGAAAAGCGTCTGCAGCAGTCATGCCAGAAATAATTGGTGCTGTTAGAAAAAGAATCCGCACTGTGACCTTGTCGAAAATCACCAAACGCTACTGGTGTGATTTTGTAAGAATTACATTAAATAAATTTTAATATATTGAATAAGCTTACTACCTTTATTTGGCATTATTTCGAACCGGATAAACTACCAATCCACGACTGATTCACGCCGAGTTGACAAGTAAATTTAGTCACCATACATTCGACTTAATAGTGTAAGTGCAAGTGCCGATCAACACGGCCAAGATCATATTAGTATCAAACATTGTGATATTACTGACAAGGGTTTTAACGCTAGTCGCAATATACTACGCTATCTGCTTACAATCACCAAGACATTAGAGATGAACTAAGAAACTTAAATATTACACAAAATCGGCGAGCTTTGCCACAGAATCATCATAAAAATCGCAATTCATCAAGACGTTCGAACCTACGCATTCGAAGGCGCACGATTCTACTACATTCCTGAAACCTCGAAATCCAGACTAGCAGTCAACAGTATCAAAATACGAATACTCAGCGATAGGACTGATCAACTGATACGAGACACTTAACTCGACTACGTCAACGGGATCTTTAAGATCCAACGCATCATCCAATACACAGCAATTCAGCCCAAACGCTCATCGACAAATTATTCAACCGAAATATAGGCTCATTAATTATCGCCAATCTCTAATCTCCTATCCTTCCTCTCGTTTCATGAATTCAAAATGACTAACAGCGATCCCGTGGCCGCTGGCAATAACGATGCGCTCACTAAGCTTGAAAGAAAGCTCTCGCTTCGCAAGCGCAAATAAACACAATTAACGACTATCCTAGCATCGGCAACGACATACGAGTACGATGACATTCAAATAAAATTCAACTCCATTGATCTCATTCTAGATCAATTCGATGGCATTCATTTAGAAATACAATGAATAGATGATTCGGCAGATCATGGAACTTATCGCGACGAGTTTGAAAAAAAATATTATGAAGCTCCGAGCAAGGCACGTAAATAATTACGAGAAAATAAGCCCGTCGAGAATGTAAACAAGACAACCGTTATACAAAATCAATCGGAGTCCAACAATATAAGAATACGTAAAATCGATCTACCCACATTTACTGGCAAATATGATGAATGGCGCTGCCTTCACGACTCGTTCAAATCAATGGTCCACGACAATCCGGGTATTGCCATAATTCATAAAGGACCCCGGCGGAATCATATGGGAGTGTGGGTCCCAGTGAATTTGTATGTAACAGTAACCAAATTGTAGGTTTTGATGTCCTGAACATTAGTTGTCATAGGCCCGAGTGGCGACTATGGGCCATTTTTGAGAAAATTACGATTAAAGTCGACGTTTTTCAGCGGAGGTTGAGGCGGCCGCGCGCGCAACTTCAGACAGCTGTTCGCTAAGTCACATGCAACAGGTTTCTGTTATTATTTGCATAACCCTTCATAGCTAACGTATTTTGAAAAGTAATTCTATCAGCAGTGGCGACAAGTCACTATGCATTAATATTCGCGCGTTTTGAATCACATCGGAATCATATTTTAAAGCGCATCAGTACCAGTGACTCACAAGAGTCAACTTGCGAGAGCAAAGGAGGTCTGAGCGGTTCGAACGATGGGTTGCTCTTTTCCGGCTGCCGTTCAAAAGTACGTATCTCGCAATTCTACTCATCCGCAATACTTACACCTATACGCATAGCACGCGTGAACCCTCCGCGAGTAATTCTAGATAATGCAAGAATTAAACGAGTGTATTTATAGATAACAGAGAACCCACCGGTAGTCTTTCTTGGCAACAGAAAATACTTCCAACTGCAACAGTGCATGCGTACCATGCACGCAGGTAAAAACGTCAAGGCCGTCGCGGCCTTGTTTGCCCGGGCGCACACAAGTATCCACGCTTACCGCGTCGCGCGTAACCTGGCGGGGACATATACCGGGAATTGTAGACTCTCGCTCTCACGCCTGTGACGTCAGAAGCGAGCATTCCGATCTCCCGCGGGATTCGCGCTTCCATACCCATATAGCATTCAATAATGCAGGAATATTGTATCAAGGTTGCGTTCTAAGATTCGCAAAGTTGAACAATATTGTACGAATGTTATTAAACGTTGAAGTAACAGGTAGGGAATATTGCTGTGAACTCGGATTTCCGTTTTTGCGTTGTGGATGATAAATTCATAATTGCACTTCTACGAATATGACAATTTTGGTAAAATATTGTTACATGGTTATATAAATGTAAATTCTAAATTTGCGTATTTTTTGAGTAATTGTTCCAATATTGAGGCAATATGATACCAACATTGTCAATTTAGATTATACCATAATTTTAGAATATGATGAATGACACTGTAGTAATACTGCGGTAAGTTTGCACAGCCTTCGTAGAATATATTGTGGAACTTTTATTCGATTTACATTTTATTAGCGCTCTGCAATATAGTAGATGCTCAGGAGGTTATACAACCTTCCCGCAATATTAATAAAATATAATTAGGGGCAAGATTATTGCATCGGCCGATTTTTAAATAAGTTGTGAATGTTATGATAACATTTTACGTTATATTAACATGTTATGATTTCAGATGAAAAATTTTTTCGATGAAAACCGAAAAAAGTTGTATATATATTATGATTTTATGAAGGATATGCAATCTTACCACAATATTACTACAACCTAATAAAGGGCGAAATTTGTGCATTGAGCAATTTCCAAAGAAGCCTCAAATGTTCTGATAACATTTTGAAAGCCTATTACAATATTGCTACCGTATTTCGTCAAAAAAATTTTTCGATGAAAACCGAAAACGTTGCCTATATATTATGATTCTAAGAACGATATACAATCTTACCACAATATTACTATAATACAAATAGAGGCAAGATCTTTGCATTCATACATTTTCAAATAAGCCGCAAATGTTCTGATAACATTTTGAAAGCCTATCACAATATTGCTACCGTATATCGTCAAGAAAAAATTTTTTCGATGAAAACCGAATAAAGTTGCATATATATATATATTATGATTTTATGAAGATTACGCAATCTTGCCGCAATATTATTACAATATAATTAGTGACAAGATTTGCATCGGCCAATTTTCGAATAAACTGTGAATATTCTAAAAATATTTTGAAACTATAACAATATTGCTGCAGTATTTCGTCAAGAAAATATTTTTCAATTATGCAATCTTATTTACAATATTACTTACGTCAATATTACTAGAATATATTTTGGGGCAAGATTTTTGGATCAGTTAAATTTTAAATAGTCCATAAATGTTCTGATCATATTTGGCAATATTATTACACCATTGCTGCAAGATTTTTTCAAGAAATAAGTTTTTCTATGAAAACGAAAAAGAAAGTGATGTACTATAATATAATTCTAAGAAGGTTTATGCAATCTTAGCGCAATATTGCTACAATATAATCAGTGGCAAGATTTTTGCATCGGCCAAGCTGTGAATGCTCTGAAAACATTTGGACACAATATACAGGTAACTTTTTTCGGTTTTCATCGAAAAATTTTTTTCTTGACGAAATACCGTAGCAATATTGTTATAGGTTTTCAAAATGTTATCAGAACATTTGCGGCTTATTTGAAAATTAATGAATGCTAAAATCTTGCCCCTAATTGTATGTAGTAATATTGTGGTAAAATTGCATAACCTTCATAAAATCGTAATATGTAGGCAACGTTTTCGGTTTTCATCGAAAATTTTTTTTGACGAAATACGGTAGTAATATTGTCATAGGCTTTTAAAATGTTATCAGAACATTTCAGGCTTCTTTGAAAATTGCTCAATGCACAAATTTCGCCCTTTATTAGGTTGTAGTAATATTGTGGTAAGTTTGCATATCCTTCATAAAATCATAATATATAGGCAACTTTTTTCGCTTTTAATCGAAAAAATTTTTCATATGAAATCCAATAGCAACGTTGTGATCGGCTTTTAAAATGTTATCATAACATTCACAACTTATTTGAAAATCGGCCAACGTAATAATCGTACCCCTAATTATATTTTATTAATATTGCGGCAAGGTTATATAACCTCCTGAGCATCTACTATATTGCAGAACGCTAATAAAATGTAAATCGAATCAAAGTTCCACAATATATTCTACGAAGTTTGTGCAAACTTACCGCAATATTACTACAGTGTCATTCACCATATTCTAAAATTATGGTGTAATCTAAGTTAACAATGTTGGTACCATATTGCCTCAATATTGAAACGATTACGCAAATTTAGAATTTACATTTATACAACCATGTAACAATATTGTACGAATATTGTAATATTCATACAATTATGAATTTATCGTCCACAATGCAAAAACGGAAATCCGAGTTCACAGCAATATTCCCTACCTGTTACTTCAACGTTGAATAACATTAGTACAATATTGCTCAACTTTGCGAATCTTAGAACGCATCCTTGGTACAATATTCCTGCATTATTGAATGCTATATGGGTACGCACATCGAAGATGCGTACCAATTCCCGCGGGAGCTTGTATGCGTGTGCGTCGTGGCGTGTATATAAGCGAGCGTCTACTTGGACGTCGCCTACCTATGGCAGCTACTCCGAGGTAATCATTGGACCGCCTGGATGCCACGGACTGAGAGAGAGAGACTCCGAGGAACGTGCCGCGACCCGTGCTCGTCTCCCGGTGAATTAGTGACAGTGCGCGACGTGCCGATTAAACGAGAGCAAGGCTCTCCCGCGTTCGTTAAATAATTTATCTGCCGTAGAGCTGACGCCCAACACGAGAAGGCCGTATGTGCCGTAAGTGTTGGAGGCACCACAAGGATCAGCCTAGCGCGTCACGATAAATTCGCGGTTTAGTCTCTTTTATTTCAAGAAAAATTAAACGGTTGTCGCGTGATGTGAATGTGTGCGTGCGCATCAACATACACACGTGCGGTTATCGACACGCGCACTCGCCGCCCCGCATGGGCACGCGCTTTTTTCCACGAAACCATGCGTCGTCGAGATATATACGCGCGCTTCCACACGCGAACGTATACGCGCAAAACCACGTCGACATCGTGCATAATTCTTAAATCAACTTTAGTAAACGCTTAAAAATAATAAGCTCTGTTGTGGCTAGCACAACAGGGAGTGTCCATAAGGTGGTAAATGGGAAGCACCCATTTATAGCTTTTACGCTCCCAGGACCGGCCGGCTATGCCAAGTGTTGGTCCAGGGCAACCTTGACACCCGCGCATACTCGACTAGGTCGCGTCGGTACCCAATAAAATAAATAATAAAATAAACAAGAACCCAAACAAATGTAAACTTCGTAGGGCTTTATGCCAAATATCTTTGCCGTATCTTTTTTTTTCTCGCCTTCGGGTGTTTAACAAAGCCCTCGGGATCGCCGCGTGCGCAACATGTCGTCGTTAATAAATTGTGCCAGCTGCTAGGGCTACTCACCGCGCCTTAAATAATATTCTTTTAGTAGAGTATTTCTAGATTACGGAGGAAACCTCCAGGAGCATTTCTTGATAATGGAGAAACCCTCTGGCTGTAATTCTAGATAATAGAGATATCCCTTGAGAGTATTTCTTGATAATAGAAAATCCCTCCAAGAGTATTTTATGATAATGTAAAATTCCTCCGGGAGTATTTTTTCATAACAGAGTATCCCTTCGTGAATATATACTGATAACTGAGAACCCCTCCGAGAGTATTTCTTGATAATGTAAAAACCCTCCGGGAGTAATTCTAGACAATGAAGAAACCTTCCGAGAGTATTTTTCGATAATGGAAAATCCTTCCGGTAGTTTTTCTTTGCTATGAAAAAATCATCCGGGAGTATTTCTTCATAACAGAGTATCTCTTCGTGAATCTACACTGATACCCGAGAACCCCTCCGAGAGTATTTCTAGATTACGGAGGAAGCCTCCAAGAGCATTTCCTGATAATGGAGAAACCCTCTGGCTGTAATTGTAGATAATGGAAATATGCTCCGAAAATATTCCTTGATAACAGAAAATCGCTCCGAGAGTATTTTATGATAATGGAAAATTCCTCCGGGAGTATTTTTTCATAATAGAGTATCCCTTCGTGAACCTGTGTTGATAACCGAGAACCCCTTCGGACGGATCGGGCGAATTGGCGTATAGGCTTTTCCTTAAATGTTTGCATATAATGGCTTTGCATATAATGTTATTAAAATTATTTTAATTTTTACGAGAATATTGTACTAAACTTTTTAATGAAAATAAATATCATCGTAAATCGATTGTGTGATAGGAAGTAAATTATCCATCTAATAAACGAGCGAGAGCGGTTGGCTCTCCGAAAAGGACGGATCGGGCGGATTGACCGGATCGGCTTTGCCTATAATGTTATTAAAATTTTTTTAATTTTTACGAGAATATTGTACTAAGCTGTTTAATGAAAATAAATATCATCGTAAATCGATTTTATGATAGGAAGTAAATCATCCATCTAATAAACGAGCGAGAGCGGTTGGCTCTCCGAAAAGGACGGATCGGGCGTATTGACCGGATCGGCTTTGCATATAATGTTATTAAAATTTTTTTAATTTTTACGAGAATATTGTACTAAACTTTTTAATGAAAATAAATATCATCGTAAATCGATTGTGTGATAGGAAGTAAATTATCCATCTAATAAACGAGCGAGAGCGGTTGGCTCTCCGAAAAGGACGGATCGGGCGGATTGACCGTATCGGCTTTGCATATAATGTTATTAAAATTTTTTTAATTTTTACGAGAATATTGTACTAAGCTGTTTAATGAAAATAAATATCATCGTAAATCGATTGTATGATAGGAAGTAAATCATCCATCTAATAAACGAGCGAGAGCGGTTGGCTCTCCGAAAAGGACGGATCGGGCGTATTGACCGAATCGGCTTTGCATATAATGTTATTAAAATTTTTTTAATTTTTACGAGAATATTGTACTAAACTTTTTAATGAAAATAAATATCATCGTAAATGGATTGTATGATAGGAAGTAAATTATCCATCTAATAAACGAGCGAGAGCGGTTGGCTCTCCGAAAAGGACGGATCGGGCGGATTGACCGGATCGGCTTTGCATATAATGTTATTAAAATTTTTTTAATTTTTACGAGAATATTGTACTAAACTGTTTAATGAAAATAAATATCATCGTAAATCGATTGTATGATAGGAAGTAAATTATCCATCTAATAAACGAGCGAGAGCGGTTGGCTCTCCGAAAAGGACGGATCGGGCGTATTGACCGGATCGGCTTTGCATATAATGTTATTAAAATTTTTTTAATTTTTAGAAGAAATGCTTTTGGAGGCTTCCGAAGCCTGTAATCTAGAAATACTCTCGGAGGGGTTCTCGGTTATCAGTATAGATTCACGAAGGGATACTGTTATGAAGAAATACTCCTGGATGATTTTTTCATTGCAAAGAAAGACTACCGGAAAATTTTTCCATTATCGGAAAATACTCTCGGAAGGTTTCTCCGTTGTCTAGAATTACTACCGGAAGGTTTTTCCATTTTAGAAAAATACTCTCGGAAGGTTTCTTCATTATCTAGAATTACTCCCGGAGGGTTTTTACATTATCAAGAAATACTATCGGAGGGGTTCTCCATTATCTAGAATTACAGCCAGAGGGTTTCTCCATTATAAAGAAATGCTCTTGGAGGCTTGCTCCGTAATCCAGAAATACTCTCGGAGGGGTTCTCGGTTATCAGTATAGATTCACGAAGAGATACTCTGTTATGAAGAAATACTCCCGGATGATTTTTTCATTGCAAAGAAAAACTACCGGAAGGATTTTCCATTATCGAAAAATACTCTCGGAAGGTTTCTTCATTGTCTAGAATTACTCCCGGAGGGTTTTTACATTATCAAGAAATACTCTCGGAGGGGTTCTCAGTTATCAGTATATATTCACGAAGGGATACTCTGTTATGAAAAAATACTCCCGGAGGAATTTTACATTATCATAAAATACTCTTGGAGGGATTTTCTATTATCAAGAAATACTCTCAATGGATATCTCTATTATCTAGAATTACAGCCAGAGGGTTTCTCCATTATCAAGAAATGCTCTTGGAGGCTTCCTCCGTAATCTAGAAATACTCTACTAAAAGAATATTATTTAAGGCGCGGTGAGTAGCCCTAGCAGCTGGCACAATTTATTAACGACGACATGTTGCGCACGCGGCTATCCCGAGGGCTTTGTTAAACACCCGAAGGCGAGAAAAAAAAAGATACGGCAAAGATTTTTGGCATAAAGCCCTACGAAGTTTACATTTGTTTGGGTTCTTGTTTATTTTATTATTTATTTTATTGGGTACCGCCGCGACCTAGTCGAGTATGCGCGTGTGTCAAGGTTGCCCTGGACCAATACTTGGCGTAGCCGGCCGGTCCTGGGAGCGTAAAAGCTATAAATGGGTGCTTCTCATTTACCACCTTATGGACACTCCCTGTTGTGCTAGTCACAACAGAGCTTATTATTTTTAAGCGTTTACTAAAGTTGATTTAAGAATTATGCACGATGTCGACGTGGTTTTGCGCGTATATGTTCGCGTGTGGAAGCGCGCGTATATATCTCGACGACGCGTGGTTTCGTGGAAAAAAGCGCGTGCCCATGCAGGGCGGCGAGCGCGCGTGTCGATAACCGCACGTGTGTATGTTGACGCGCACGCACACATTCACATCACGCGACAACCGTTTAATTTTTCTTTGATATAGAAGAGACTAAACCGCGAATTTATCGTGACGCGCTTGGCTCCTTGCGGTGCCTCCAACACTTAAGGCACATACGGCCTTCTCGTGTTGGGCGTCGGCTCTACGGCAGATAAATTATTTAACGAACGCGGGAGAGCCTTGCTCTCGTTTAATCGGCACGTCGCACACTGTCACTAATTCACCGGGAGACGATCACGGGTCGCGGCACGTTCAGCGGTGGAATTCCTCGGAGTCTCTCTCTCTCTCTCTCTCTCTCTCTCTCTCTCTCTTGGTTGGCGGCGGTGCAGGCGACGGCGTAGTTAAAAAGGAAGGTGGGACCGGTGCCGGAGTCCGTGGCGTCCAGGCGGTCCAATGATTACCTCGGAGTAGTTGCGATAGGTAGGCGACGTCCAAGGCGGTTGAGTTTGTAAGAATGAATGCTCCCGAGTGCTCGTAGACGCTCGCTTATGTACACGCCGCGACGCGCACGCATACAAGCTCCCGCGGGAATTGGTACGCATCTTCGATGTGCGTATGGGAGCGCGAGTCCTGCGGGAGATCGGAATGCTCGCTTCTGACGTCACATGCTTGAGAGCGAGAGTCTACGATTCCCGGTATATGTCCCCGCGAGGTTACGCGCGACGCGTTAAGCACAGATACTTGTGTGCGCCCGGGCAAACAAGGCCGCGGCGGCCTTGACGTTTTTACCTGCGTGCATGGTACGCATGTACTGTTGCAGTTGGAAGTATTTTCTGTTGCCAAGAAAGACTACCGGTGGGTTCTCTATTATCTATAAATACACTCATTTAATTCTTGCATTATCTAGAATTACTCCCGGAGGGTTCACGCGTGTTATGCGTATAGGTGTAAGTATTGCGGATGAGTAGAATTGCGAGATACGTACTTTTGAACGGCAGCCGGAAAAGAGCAACCCATCGTTCGAACCGCTCAGACCTCCTTTGCTCTCGCAAGTTGACTCTTGTGAGTCACTGGTACTGATGCGCTTGAAAATATGATTCCGATGTGATTCAAAACGCGCGAATATTAATGCATAGTGACTTGTCGCCACTGCTGGTAGAATTACTTTTCAAAACACGTTAGCGCTGTAGGGTTATGCAAATAAGAACAGAAACCTGTTGCATGTGACTTAGCGAAAAGCTGTCTGAAGTTGCGCGCGCGGCCGCCCCAACCTCCGCTGAAAAGCGTCGACTTTAATCGTAATTTTCTCAAAATATTTATTTATTGATCGTATATAGACACTGCACCTTATGCTATTTATTTTTTTTATGCTATTTATTTATTTTGCCCATAGTCGCCACTCGGGCCCATGAGAACTAATGTTCAGGACATCAAAACCTACAATTTGGTTACTGTTACATACAAATTCACTGGGACCCACACTCCCATATGATTGTTTAAAGGAAGAGGCTGTAATCGTCTTGCAGTTACTAGAAACAACTCCGCAAAATTACGATATCGCATGGGAACTTTTAGTTGAACGTTATGATAATAAACGCGTCACAGTGCATAACCGTTTGAAAAATCTATTCGAGCTCTCTTCCTCTGCGAAAGGAAGTCTCGCGTATTTGCGTTAAATGTTTGACGGTATAAATACTCAATCCAGAGCATTGAAAGCGCTGGGGCTAAATGTTGATACTTGGGACGCGATAAATACTTCATGATGAATAAATTGGGCAGAATCACTCATCAAGATTGGGAAAAGAGCATTGTGGGTATGGAGCTATCGACGTTAGCTGGTTTTCTCGAATTCTTAAAAGCCTGCTGCCAAGTTCTCGAAGCTACAATCTCGCAATATTCTAATGCGGCAAATCTTAAAGATGCCAGTTAACGCAATCTTATGGCTATTGCCACTCGCACTGACTATTACCATTTTCGTAAGGGCGAGCATCGGCTGCACACATGCGAAATGTTTAATCAACTAACTCAGCCTGTCAGTTCGTCAAAGAGGAGCAACAAATGTACTTGCAGGCCTTGTAAAACGTGTGGCAATAAACATCACACCATTCTGCACACTGAACAAAAGGTACCCTCTGAGCCATCGCGCGAGTCTGAGTCGGTCGAGAGCATGCAAATTAGACTCCCTCCTCCCCCCCAGTGTCGCTAGCCCCCGCTAAGATCCGCTTTTTTGATCGATTCAATAACAATCAAACTGCTCGTGTCCTTCTTGACAGCGGAGCCCAAGCACACTCTATCATGGAAAGATTCGCAAATCTATTGAAGCTGTTGCGAAATCGAGATAATATTTAAGTTAGCACTCTGAATCATATGCAACCGAGCATTGCTCACAACGTTAAAACTAGAATCTTTTCCCGACTCGAGAACTATGAAAAGGTTTTTCAATGCTAGTTGTGCCCAATATAACTAGTCCGTTACCTTCACACTCTATCAACATTAAGGAGCTGAATATCCCTCAGAATTTACCTCTCGCGGACCCGACCACATGTCACGGTCGCAACATGAGGCAATCAAGAATTGTATTCGTCACCACGCGATTTTCAAAGACGACAAAATCTGAGTAGTATACAATGCATCCATTATATCACTTGATATCACTAGAATGTACCGCGAAGTACTAGTCGCGGAAGAGGATCGAAAATACAAAAAAATAATCTGGCGTGCCAATGCCGACGATCCCATTAGAATATTTCAATTGAACACTCTCACATATGACACTACAGCTACATCGTACTTAGCTATTTGCTCGCTGCGCCAGGTCGCCGATAAGTAGAGCAAAAAATTTCCCCTCGCAGCACAAATCGTTAAGCGCGACTTTTATGTCGACGATATAATGACTCATGCAGTCAATATCAAGCATGCAATCTCTATTTGTGATCAAATTAACGATCTCTTGAAAACCGCTAGTTTCGAATTGCGCAAATGGTCGTCTAATATCTAATGCCTAATGTGAAATTTGAAAAAATCAGTTAGATTAGGATGCGTCTATTCCATTGGAAATTCATACTGCGTGGGTCAATTCTCGCGATCAGCTGCTTTTAATAGCCGATTCATCATTTGATAGACACGTGCTAATACAGTTGCATGGATTCTGCGACAGCCACGAAATAGCATAAGGTGCAGTGTCTATATACGATCAATAAATAAAAGCGACGACTGCGTCGTAAGCTTACTATGTGCAAAATCGAAGGTAGTCCCGTTAAGCTTCTAGTTAACCATCCCCAAGCTCGAGTTATGCTCCGCGCTATTGCCTAATAGACTATATCATGCACTGACTCAAATATTGCCTCTAGCATGAAGTTGATTTGTGGTTTGATTCTACAATAAATCTCAATTGGATAAATGCTCAGCCTAGTATGCTGAAGTATGCATCGCCAATAGAGTCTCTGAAATACAATCCATTACCATATTGCGAGGACAAACAGTCCAAGACTTTTTAAAAAATACATCTTGGAAGTGCGGCCCCAGATTGGAAGATTGTGCATGCCCGACTTAGAAACCCGAAGCCTTGCAAGAAGTTTGCAAAACTATAGTACTACCGGCCGTTCTCCAGGGAAACTTCTCCCTGCCGCAAGCCTCATCTATTCAAAAATTGATTAAAATAAAGGCGTAAGTCAAGCGATTAAAGCAATATTAATTATTTAAATAAAATGATTTTTAAAATAATTGTTACGATTATTTAAAATTATTTACTCATACAGTACATCATATTTCAAAATCACAGAAGCTTGAGGTGTGTTGTGGCATGGTTTTGGGGACTTGAAAAGTATATAAAAAATTATAATCTTTAATAGTTAATAATTTAATTAATAATAAAATTGTGTAACACACTAATCATTATTTAAATAAAATGTTATATAAAATTGTTGAATATTGTATAAATATTATACTCTTTGCTTGTTGTTCTACGAATTAATACTGGTCGCGCCATCTCTTGTATATATATGATTTTGTTCATCGAGACAAGCGCGACTCCGAAAACGCGAATACGCGAGTATGTAAACATACATATGGGTGGTTCTCTGACAAATCGAGCGGTCGATTTTTTGACCCTATCGAAAAAAATTTTTAAAATGTTCCTAAGAGACACATGAGTATCCCTGAATTTTTTCAGATTTTTTGCATCAAGTATCTTCGAGTTACAGAGGGTCAAAGTTGATGAAATCATGTTTTTTTTCTTTTTCTGGCTACTTTCATTAATTTGCAGTAGATCCTCAGGGAAGCATTTTCCACTATAGAGATATATAACATTTTTTTCTGCAAATTTTCTAAACTATTCAAAAAAAAATATTTTTGATGTCGTATATATATGTTTTAAGAAAGTTATAAGTCATTTAAGTCTTAAAATCAAGTTTTAGGAAAGTTCGATCATCCGGATCATAACCAAAAAATTCATGAAGTTACCTTATTTCAATTCAAAAAAGTCTGAGAAAGACCCAAAATGTCAGAGGCCTTGGTTTCTCTGTAAAAAATCATTATATCCGTTCATATATGACAAAAATTTAGTTTTATTGCTATATCGAAGCATTTCACTAACCTTATCATTTTTTTAATGACTGAAATTATTATAAAAAAATTTACGTAATTGATAAAATTGGTTAAATTCTTCGATATAGCAATAAAACTAAATTTTTTTCATGTATGAACGGATATAATGATTTTTTACAGAGAAACCAAGGCCTCTGACATTCTGGATCTTTCACAGACTTTTTTGAATTGAAATAAGGTATCTTCATGAATTTTTTGGTTATGATCCGGATGATCGAACTTTTCTAAAACTTGATTTTAAGACTTAAATGACTTATAACTTTCTTAAAACATATATATACGACATCAAAAATATTTTTTTTGAATAGTTTAGAAAATTTGCAGAAAAAAATGTCATATATCTCTATAGTGAAAAATGCTTCCCTGAAGATCTACAAATTAATGAAAGTAGCCAGAAAAAGCAAAAAAACATGATTTCATCAACTTTGACCCTCTGTAACTCGAAGATACTTGATGCAAAAAATCTGAAAAAATTCAGGGATACTCATATGTCTCTTAGGAACATTTTAAAAAATTTTTTCGATAGGGTCAAAAAATCGACCGCTCGATTTGTCAGAGAACCACCCATATATAAACATACACTATAGAGAAGAGCGCTCGCATATACTGTACTCGCGCTCATTCTCTCTCTCGCTTGTAAGTCTCGGAAGGAGACAGTCGTGTCCGATGACACATCACACATTACAATAAAGTTACTTATTATTAATAAATAACCTCACTAATTTTCCACCACTCCAACATGGTAGCAGAGCGTGGTTTGAAAATTTTTTATGCCGTATTGTGATTTTTTTTTTAAAAAAGTGCAGTAAGACATATTAAAATGTGCTAGTGAGGTGTGAGAGCCACGTGGAAAATACAAAAGTGTTCCAGTGAAAAATAATTGAACTGAGAAGAGTTCAAAAAGAAATATAAGCGAAAACAACAAATAAAAGTAGTCTAGAAAAGACTGATAAAAACATTTCTGTGAAAAATTGAAGAAAAAAGTGTGATGCGAAGAGATTACGGTCGGCACACATAAAACGTGTTTAAGTGATGTGATAGAGCACAAGGAAAATTTTATGAATTTGCACAAATAATTAATAATCGAAGAAAATAAGGAAACACTAAGTGAAAAAATTAGAAAGACAATTTTGAAAAAAGTTATAAACATAACCAAAGAAGTTTGTGTTTTGAGAAACGAAATTTACACAAAAATAAGTGAATACGAAATGGCTCAAGCAAAAGTTGAAGATATAATTATACCAATTTTTGACGGTATAAATTATACCAGTTGGAAAACAAGATTAATAATCTTGCTTGAATATACAGAATGTCAAGAGCAAATAAAAAGAGAAAGAATTGCTTCAGACACACAAGCTGATTGGAAGAAAAAAGATCTCAAAGCACATGCAATTATAACAAGTGCTATCTCAGATAAGCAGCTTGAATATGTAAGTGAATGCATAACAGCGTGTGAGATGATAAAAAGGTTTGACAAAATGTATATAGCACAGTCAACAGCCTTACAAATGTTGCGAAGAAATAAAATAGAAGAAATCAAACTTAAAAGTTATAGTGAAATCGAAGAATTTTTCGTAGACTTCGAAAAGGCCGTAAATGATTTTAAAAGTGCTGGTGGCAAGATAACAGAAGCAGAAAAGATAAACTATTTACTTCGAGCACTACCATCAACCTACAGTTATATTGGTGATTTTCTTGATGTGATACCCAAAGAACAACATACGGTCGATTATGTTAAATGGAAAATAAAAGAAAAAAATTTACATAACATAGACAATAACAAAAGTGATAGCAAAAGCAATGTAAGCACTTTCAACACGAAAATAAAGGGAAATTGCTATAATTGCGGACAATATGGCCACGCGCAAAAAGACTGTTGGACAGGACAATAGCAAGCTCAAAGCAGCAGCACTCAACCAAGTCGAAATCAGCGAGGAAGAGGTAGTCACAGAGGCAGCAACAGAGGCTTCAGAGGCAAAGGTCGAGGCAGAGGACAACATTCATCGCACAGCACGAAAGAGCGACACGAAGATTACGCGAGCGAGTCATGGTCAACGCAAGTATATACACCAGAGACAAATAAGGTAAATTTAGAAAGTGATTGTAACGGTAGCGAAAATCGAAAGAAAATCTTTTGGTTATTAGACAGCGGTTGTACCGATCACATTGTATGCGATGATAATTATTTTGAAAATTCTGTTATTTTGAAAAAACCGATAGATGTCAAATTACCTAACGGTAAAACGCTCAAAGCTACAAAAGTAGGAAATATACAAATTTATTTTGAAAATTATTATAGTAAAAAATATGTAAATCTAAAAAATGTTTATTTTACAAAAGACATAAAGCAGAACATATTAAGTTTTTCAAAAATAACTCCAAGTAATACGATAGTAGCTAGAAATGATAGCGCGAAAATTTATAACAATAATAGAGAATTAATTGTAGTTGAAAATAAAGTAAATAATTTATATTATATAAAAGGTTTTCTAGTGAATGAACAGAAAGAAAAATGTATAAATGCAGTAAAAATAACCGCGAAAGAAAAATGGCACAGAGCATTAGGTCATGTTAATTTTCAATACTTAAATAAATTAGTTAAAGAGAAATTAGTTGAGGGATTGCCAGATAAAATTGAAAACACTGATATGAAATGTGCAAATTGCATTCAAAGTAAAATGGCAAATGTACCATTTCAAAATAATCGAACAAAAACTTCTGAAATATTAGAATTAATTCATACTGATTTAAATGGACCGCATCAAACGACTGGTTATGGCGGAGAAAAATATTTCTTATCTTTTGTCGATGATTACAGTAAATTACCGCGAATATTTTGTATTAAACATAAGTCTGAAACTGCAAGTTGTTTTATAGAATTTGTAAATTTAGTTGAAAATAAGTTTAACAAAAGGGTTAAGAAAATACAGTGCGATAATGGCAAAGAATATTTGAATAAGGAGATTTACAATTTTATTAAGTATAAGGGAATAGAATTATTACCATGTCCACCGTACACGCATGAATTGAATGGTGTAGCGGAAAGATACAATAGATCAGCAATGGACATAGGCAGATGCTTACAAAGAGAAGCAAATATAAATAGGCGATATTGGCCTGAAATTATTAAAACAGTAGCTTACTTGAAAAACCGCACTATAGCAAATACTGTAGAAAATAAAACTCCTTACGAAATATTCTTTGGCACAAAGCCAAACGTCAATCATTTGAAAATTTATGGTAGTAAAGTTTTTGTCCGAATCCCAGAGGTCAAAAGACAAAGTAAATGGGATGGCAAGGCAACAGTAGGAATATTAGTAGGTTATACAGAAAACGGTTACAGAGTTTTAGTAAATAACAAAGTTATTAACACGAGACATGTACAGGTTCTCGAAGAAGACACAAAAATAATTTGTCTTAACGAATCAGATGAAAAGCATGAAAGTTGTGAATCGGAAAATTCTGAAAGCGATTCAGAAGAATATGATAGTGTTGACAGCAACACAAATGAAAATTTATTTATCCCTACTTCTTCTCTCGAGAAAAGTAGAGATAATTTAATTACAGAAATCAATGAAAATGATATAAACAGTGAAAATGAAAACGAAATTAATTTGAAAGAACCGAGAAGGTCAAAAAGAAAGAAAAGTCCTGTAAATAGATACGGTGATCATATAGCGCATTTTATTTATATTAATAACATTGATGCAAATGTACCTCATAAATTCGAGGAAGCGATAAATTCGAGCGAATCAAAACAGTGGAAAATTGCAATGAATTCAGAAATCGAAAGTTTAAAGAAAAATAAAACTTGGAAATTAGTAGATAAGCCATTAAACAAAAAAATCATTGATGTCAAATGGGTATTCAAACGAAAAACCGATAATACCTATAAAGCCAGATTGGTAGTTCGCGGCTTTCAACAACGAGAACATTTAGAAAACGTTTACTCACCCGTAGGAAAAATGCAAACACTTAAAATATTATTATCATATTGTTGTAAAAATGATTTGTTTATTGATCAAATGGATGTAGAAACAGCTTTTCTGAACGGTGAAGTAATATCAGAGGTTTATGTAAATCAACCAGAAGGCTATGAAGTAGGAAACAACAAAGTCTGTAAATTGCAAAAAGCATTATATGATTTACGAGAAAGCCCAAGAGCTTGGTATAATTGTTTTCATAAGTACATGGAATAATTAAATTTCGTGAGAAGGAAACATGATTATTGTTTATATGTAAATAATGCAAGCAGAGATTCAATATATATACTAGTTTTCGTAGATGATTTATTAATCTGTTGTAAAAATAGAAATAAAATAAATGAAATAAAATCAAAACTAATGGAAAATTTTGATATGAAAGACTTAGGAAAAGTCAACCAATACATAGGAATAAACATTGATTATAATAAGAATGAAGGCAAAATGACACTTAGCTAAACACAATACATTGAATCTTTAGCTGCAAAGTATAATCTAGAAAATGCAAAATTGTATAACACTCCTATGGAGAGGAGTCTAAAATTAGAAAAAGCAACTGAACAAAATGAGTCAATAAAGTATAGAAACTTAATAGGAGAATTACTTTATATAAGTACTGGTACGAGACCAGATATCTCATATAGTGTAAACTACTTGAGTAGATTCCAAAGTTGTTATAATGAAACTCATTTCAAATATGCTATGAGAGTATTAAAATATCTAGTGAATACTAAAGATCTAAAATTAACGTATTTTAATAATTTAAAATGTGATACACTAGATTGCATGGTAGACTCAGATTTTGCCGGGGACAATATAGATAGAAAATCCACAACTGGATATATTATAAGATATTATGGAAATCTGATTTATTGGAAAACAAATAAACAAAAGAATGTAACGAAATGTTCAACCTTTGCAGAATATACGGCTATGTCAGATGCAGTAACCGAAGTAATATTTGTACGAAATCTGCTAAGTGAAATGTTTAAAGAAAAATTCAATGAAAGAATAAACATATACGAAGACAATTCAGGTGCAATAGCGATTACAAAGATTGGAAATTATACAAAAAATTCAAAGCACATCGAAGTACAATATTACTATGTTAATGAATATTATGAAAATGGAATAATCGATATTATAAAAATAAATTCAGAGTTAAATCTAGCTGATATATTAACAAAAAGTTTGAATAGAGAAAAGTTCACAAAACACAGAAAAGTGTTAAATATATTTGAAAATTGCAAAAGCGACAAGACTGAATGTAAAAGCAAAGAATATAAATTTAAGGAGGCGTGTTGAATATTGTATAAATATTATACTCTTTGCTTGTTGTTGTACGAATTAATACTGGTCGCGCCATCTCTTGTATATATATGATTTTGTACATCGAGACAAGCGCGACTCGGAAAACGCGAATACGCGAGTATGTAAACACTAGGGTGACACAATAATGCACGTGAGTGCTGAATCCCGTTTCCCATTAGCCTAACCGATAGTCTAGAAGCCGACGAGGCCGACCGAGTTTTTATTTTTTCGATTGAACACTTTTTCGTGCTGTCGCGAGCCTTGCAAAGTTGACTAAATTTTTTTGACCTAGTGTAGTAAAGTGACTGAAAAAATTAATGAGGGGATAAACAGAACAATACACAGTATTAGTACGATTTATGGTAGGGTATGCGGGGCTCTCTAGGTACCTCCGACATCTGGCTCGACCGAGGGTTCGAATTTTCCTCCGCAGCTACCTTTTTTTTGCTACAACTTTCCCTCTTTCCTTTCCTTCCAAATTTCGTCACTGCGTAGTACGGGTGCTCAACTTAGTCTTTTCGGAAAGAGGAAATCAAGCAGAGGAAGAGGGAGAGTCGCAGCGCCGCTAGTTGTGTTCCACTGAGTAAGAGAACATTCTTAACCAGCATCTGCAGTACTGTACGAGTATACCTGGAGTATACATACAGCCAAGATCCACGGCCGTCGAACATGTGTCGCGTCTCTGCGCTTCAGGCAGCAAGGGTCACTAGAAGTATCATGTCAGCTTATCCTAAAAAAAAATTTACTACTTGCACCTATATTTTTAAACTGAAGCCGTTACTTTATTTGATTGTACTCGCCATTCTAAACACTTTTTCTGAAAAATTTTTTCGGAAATCATTTTTACATGAATGTGAGGATACTGTGTTTAAATTTGAAGGCTCTAGCAGCAACGGAACGGACCTTAAAAAGCCTCCAAACATCAAGCATTTTAGAGCAAATCGGCACCTGTTCACTTTCTTAATTATTATTATTTTTGGACCAAACTTTTTCCAATCTATTGGTATCTATGCTGTAAGAAGATTACTGAAGGCAAATGTGAAATAGCATTAATAGTTTGTCAGTTATGTTCAAAAACGTAAGAATACCTGCTTATCCTACGCTAGTCCCTATTAAAAACTTTAAGTGCTGGCGGCAGCACGAAAAATTGTTCAATCGAAAAAATAAAAACATAGTCGACCTCGTCGGCTTCTAGACTATCGGTTAGGCTTATGGGAAACGGAATTCGGCACTCACGTGCATTTTTGTGTCACCCTAGTAAACACACATATATAGATATACACTATAGAGAAGAGCGCTCGCATATACTGTACTCGCCCTCATTCTCTCTCTCGCTTGTAAGTCCCGGAAGGAGACAGTCGTGTCCGACGACACATCACACATTACAATAAAGTTACTTATTATTAATAAATAACCTCACTAATTTTCCACCACTCCAACAAAAATAATACTTATAATTATTTAAAATTATTTACTTGTGCGATATATTATACTTAAGAATGTCGGAAGCTTGTGATGAGTTGTATCAGGGTTTTGGAGTTTCAAAAATATATAAAGAATTCAAATATTTAATAAATTATAATTCAAATAATGATATTTCTTATCAAGCACTATTAAATATTAAATGAAATCGCGTATATAATAATTATTAGCATTAGCTAAAATTATTTTATCCATACAATATTTCATATTTGAAAATGTCAGAAGCCTTGGGTGATTTATATGATAGTTCTGTAGGTTTGAAAAATATATAAAAAATTGAAATTTGTAATAAATTTTAATTTAGTCAATAACACGAATTGTTGGACACTAGTAATATTCAAATAAAATGGTGTATATGACAATTATTATCATTATATAAAATTATTTATTCATGCAATATATTATATATGAAAATGGCAGAAGCTTGGAGTGCAATCCAAAAAAATTCATGGTGATAGCTATTTTCAATACAAAAGTATCCGTATACCTCGCAAAATAGGCAGCGATCATTTCTAACAAAAAAAGTATGTTAGGGTGACCCCCAGGTCGACAAAATACCATCAGCAAGCATCAGCACCAACTATACCCAAAAAGTACCCAAAAAATACCTGAAAATTCAAAATTGTCCCTGTAGACGATGTCCAGGTGTCAGGGTGACCTTAGGTCGATGAAACACCATCGGCAAGCATCAGCACCAGTTGTACTGCAAAAATACCTGAAAACTCGTAATTGTCCCTGTAGATGATGTCCAGGTATCAGGGTAACCCCCAGGCCGACGAAAATCATCTGCCAGGTAAAACACCTGCAGATTCCCCCATCGACCGCAATCTCCATCCATTAGTTTCCATTTTATAACCATATATAGGATATATATAGGAATTTGATGAAATTGATTTTATTTTTTTATTAAAAATGGGTCTAATTAAAAAATCTCAAAGTTTTTGATTAATTTATGTTTGAAATCGGTTGCTCTTATCCATCTGGTACATTTCCAAAAAAAATAAAATTCAGCCACTTTTGATATGATAAATTATATCCATCGCATCCGGCATCGCCATCCGGCGTCACCAAGGGGTTTTTTATTTACCTCTGTATATTCAAGTTGATCCAGTGGATTTTGTCGCCGATAAATAAGGTTTGAGAAAATGCCTTAGTTAAAATTAATTATTTACTATGCCCAGAAGAGGAGCTCCGTAAGCTCGAAACGTAGGCTACTAATAAAGAAGTTGGCTCGTACAGATGATTACATTCATTCTACAATTCTACCACATCGAGCGATAGAATCATTTTTATTATAATCTCAACAGTTTGCTGTTCCATAAGGAAAAATAGAAAATAGTATAATAGTGCTACTAAATATAATACTATAGTCAAGTCGGTAGTCACAACCCGACACATTCCCGCATTTTAAAACCAGACAAAGAGAAGCACGTATAGTTCCTCTGCTCATGCCCCTTTGTATCCCGCAGTGGAAGAAAACGGCTGACAGCTGACGACAGCAGAGCCGCGCCGGTGAGAGTCAGACCGGTCACCGCCGCGATGTCGCGGACGAGCTCGCGGGAGAGCGCGCGAGGAGAGGGAGTGCCTCAGTTACCACACGCCGCCGCGAGAGATGCACCGAGGCAGTCGCAGTTAAATCTGATAGATTGCCACACCAGTGGCAATCTTCGGCCACCTTGTTCCCACGGTGAGTCCGTGCGTGTGAGATGGAGCAGCGAGAGAGTGCGTGTCCATCTACTGTTGTACACGAGTGGGATAGAGAGAATGGAGAACGTTGCGAGAGGGAACGAAACCGAGCCTCCACAGCCGTTCAGCCGCCGTATATGGGCTCGATGTGGAGGATACAGGCTCCTTCCACATCGCCACAGCCGGAAGGAATGGAGTTGAAATGTATTGAAGCCAGAAATAAACGTGATTTCGTCAACCGAGTTCATCAAAATAAATACACGAGTTAAAGAAAACCTTTTTGTATAAAAATTAATGTAAGAATTTGTAAAGTGCGCCGAGAGTGTTATAGGATGCGTTGCTTCGTACGATAACATGCATCTAGAAATTAAATAAAAAGCGATAGGAAAACAAATTCGTAATTGCTGACAAAACCGAGTCACGTGGTACTCGCTTGAAGGAATGTGCGTGACATTCTCGAACGTGTATGCGTATGAGTCAGTGTATTCTGGAGAGAGCCTGCTGAAGGAGCCTTCTGAAGCAGAGTACCAGCGGAAAATACCCCGAGAATCACCTGCGAGAGCCGTAATTAGTATTCATGAGCGTCGTCTTTATAGAGTTCGAGGCATAACCAGGACGACAGGAGGAGGAGCCGAGAGACAGTATTTGAAATATGTCGTCCGAATCTTTGTCGCCGTAATATAGCCTTATAAATTCTGCCGCCGAATAAAGCCAAAGTTTAACAGAATGAATCGTGTATTGGTGTTCATTTATTTATTATACCTTTTCTGTCGTTACCGTCTTGAGCGTAGAGTCCTTGCATCTAGCCGAGCATGAATGCGGGCGCGCACGAGTAACGTTACACGCTGATTTCATATATTACTACACATTTTATTGTTCCATGGCTTTTTCACAAGTGACGCTACACGTTTATTTTATATATTATTACACATTTTATTCTTCCGTGGCTTTCTCATAAGTTAAATTACAGCACTTTATGTCGCTGTACATTACGGTAAAAAGTTCAGTTTTCATCTTTGGACTTTTTGTAATTTTATTCTATATATAATGCTGAAATATCTAACTACTGATTCTACATGGCTGACTAAATCTATGAGCATAAAATCCAAAAATCTTCATATAGATTGCCATTTTATTAAAAAAAAATGTTTCGGGTATAAATCACCATGTACTTTGTGAATCGGTTTAATTTATGTAGAGCAATATAAAGAGGTAGAAAAATTCATTTCCAAAAAAAAATTTCGTAATGATTGCTTAAATAGAACATTTTCTGCGGATTTTGAAATAAAACTTCTTTTTTCAGCCGTTATGTTAAGCTAGTTCGCTTAAGAACATATTTTTCTATTATAATATTTAGCTAGTTTTACGTCTTTTCCAGATGAAAAATTTATTGAATGTGAAAAGTCCCTGTAGACATTTATGAGATAAAAGAAGCAGAAGAAGGGTAAGAGAAAGAGGGGGGGGGGGAAGGGGATACTTCCTTTCTGAACAATAGGGTACAAATCGGTAGGGAGAGAAGTTATTTTGTCGGATTATTGTCTGGGCCGTACTACTTCAGGTAGGAACTATATGTGTAATTAAGTAATATTCAGTAATAAAATGACAGGAAATATGTATTTAAGGTAACACACATTTAAAGCAACGCATATATAATTTAATAAGATACTCAATGCTGGATTATGCTAGTATGTAATGATTTTGGTATCAAAAAGAAAAATAGAACTTAGGAAATTACTTATATTGTTTTTTATATGCTTATACATATTATAAGCATCAAAAAAATCTTTAATTTCTGAATACATGCATTCTACATAAAATTTCTAAGTATTGCTTACAATCATATTCTGTTATTAGTATATTATTTCATGGACTATGTATTATTGCCGTAATAACATTTAATTATTCGTTTGTTATTTCAGAGAAGATGAAGGTTTTATCAAAGAAGAAGAAAAACCATTACCGTCGCATGAATTCCAAAGGAAAGTCTGGTTATTATTTGAATATCCTGAAAGTTCCCAAGGTGCTCGAGTTGTAGCAATTATTTCTGTGTTTGTAATTTTACTGTCAATAGTTATATTTTGCCTAGAAACTCTTCCAGAGTTTAAACATTACAGGGTGTTCAATACTACCACCAATGGCACAAAAATTGAGGAAGATGAAGTGCCAGATATCACAGATCCGTTCTTCCTAATAGAAACCATATGTATTATCTGGTTCACATTTGAATTATCAGTGCGCTTCCTGGCTTGTCCAAATAAATTAAACTTCTTCCGTGACGTAATGAATATCATAGATATAATTGCAATAATACCATATTTTATTACTTTAGCTACAGTAGTAGCTGAAGAAGAAGATACACTGAACTTGCCAAAAGCTCCAGTAAGTCCACAGGATAAAAGTACGAATCAAGCTATGTCACTTGCAATACTCAGGGTTATACGATTAGTTAGGGTATTTCGAATTTTTAAATTATCACGGCACAGTAAAGGGTTGCAAATACTTGGACGCACCTTAAAGGCTTCGATGAGAGAACTGGGTTTATTAATTTTTTTCCTGTTTATAGGTAAGTAATCAATTGCTATTAATAACAAAAAAATTGTTTTTGAATAAACTTTTTATAATAATTATTCTATAAAAATGGACTTCAAATATACAATTTTGTTTTTATAGAATTTTTTTTGTAGTGCCCATGGTTATTTTTATCAAATGAAATATTTTTATATTTTCATCTCAAGTGTATTTACGATTGAAATGTCACCCATTTTCAATATTAATCAGTTTCTGTCTTTTTAAACACAAACACTTTTTACACGGTAAAAATTTTGGAACTTAAAATTTTTATAAATTTGGATCTTTTAGAGTTTTCTGAACGAGGAAAACATATTTAAAAAAAATAATCCTGCTGCCTGATTGACGCAGTATATCAATATTTTATTTAAAATGACCGATTGTGTGACTTTTTAAATTTAAACTAAAAAATAAGTTTCGCATTTTGAAATCTGCCTAGCTGCGTGAACACCAGGTATAGGTTTCTACTTCAGTACATCTATTTTTTATGCTACCTCAACTTTTGATACTATATCCCTCCTTCCCCTACATTACGCTCTATGACCTTATATAGCTTTCAATTTTTATACTCCTATATATTAGCTATATATACTGTTTTGAAAACTACTACAAATATACATTCAAGTTTAATCAATGATTAATTATGGAAAATTAAACATCAACAACTATTTAAAAATGATCTTCTACTTTAGATAAATTTAGAACAAATGTATTAGGATTATAGCTATAAATCATAAATTATCATATTCTAGCGACCAATGATGAGTACAAATGAAATAAATGAATGACTTGGCCAATTACTGTGATAATAATATTTTTATTAAAACTTATTACATGGGTGTAGAAAACAAATTTCAAGGATGCATAATCACACTCTCACGGCATAGCATCAGTATAAAATGTAATCTTATTCTTAAAAAACTATTTAGAGTATTCAATTTCCATGCCATAGGTAGTACGGTACCGTGTCAGTAAGTTCCTGGAGGTTAACCTGACGGCCTATGCCCGGTAACATTTCAGGTCGAGCACTCCAGTCGATTCTGTTATTTCTATTCTGTCATTTCTTTTACTCCTTCATCTTATATCATTTACATCCTAAAGGACATCTATAAGTAGTAGACTTAACGCGTGATTTATCTGATCTTTGGCCTCTCAATAACATTTCTCCTGGACATGACTAGGCCTCGGCTCGACCATAATTATCTTTCTATCTATTATTTGTATGCAGAGGCGCGTACATCATTTTCGGCGCAGGTAAACAGCGAAGGAAAGCGAAGACTTATGCAGAATTCTAAATGTTAGTTTGCTTCTGGCAGTCGCATGCGACACTTCGTTCCGACCACACTGTACTTGTCAAATTCGCAATGCCGAATTCGCGAGCGAAAACGGACATTGCCTTGGTAGGGTATACACAAGCGGAACTTCGCGGCTCGAAGCTACCTTCTAATTGAGAAGTTTGGCAGCATTGCATTTATCAAATGCGAAATTTTAATCAGTCTCATCGGATTTCTGCAGCTGCAACAATCAAAAAAGTGCTCGTTTTTTGGGAAGAAGCAGGAATACCCACAGTGAAAACCTGTGTCTGCATATCAAAAGTAGAAAAATTAGTGCACGAACATAAATTAGTGACAAAGAATCTGCTTAGAAAAGAGTTTATAGCGCAATCTGTACGACAGATTGATTTTCTAAGTAAGATGGACAAATTGTTCGACATTGCCCATCAATCAAAGATTGAAAATTTAAAAGACACAGAAGCTGTTGCCTTTCTAAATGCTCAAAGAGATAATAGAAGCAGAAATCTTGAGTGCATTATCGACACTGCATTGCTGAAGGAATCCTCACATGAATGTCAAACTACTGAAAAACGTAAGTAAAAAAATAAAACTAATTTACTACAAATAAAAGAAAGTGCGGCAGTGGTATGTGTGGCACGCACACGGCAGATGTGAATACATCGTATTCATAAGCGCGCGAATTCGCTAGCTAAAGATTTCGTTATTCATTCATTCAATCTACTGTAATAGTAAAAGCTATGCGTATAAATGTCAAAAAATTGCAAAATTCTGGTTTTATGTATATATTTTATTAATAATACATGATATTTAAATGTTCACGTCTACAGTAAAATTAAACAATATTTTTTGTTCTCTTTTTTTATTGTTAATTACTTATATGATATATCTAAAAACAAGCCTATAGCATAATTGTACACAATGTTTATATACATTTTATAATGAGTGAAACAAATGTGTAAAATATATGTCATTTTATTGTTCTATGTGTTGTGTCTACTAATACAAGTATTATCTTGATGCTTTTCTGTATTAATTAGCGTAATTATAGAGTTATAGTAACTGAAATAGAAAACGCATATGGACGATTGAATGTTATCTTCAAATAACGAGAATTTTTAAAGTAAAAATCAGATTTTTCCTAATTTCTCACATTTATACCCAGTTTTAGTACTACAAAATAGATTGCGCGAAAAGCGTGATAATTCCTTGTACCCCGCGATCCCGCGCACACACACACAATTCACACACCCACACGTGCGCGCGCGCACACGCACACACGCTCGCACGCACACATACACACATACACGACCGTCATTCAAACGGATAATAGAAAGCGCGCGAGGGAGTGCGTATACCAAAAACGTGAACCCTTTTGATTAAAAAAATGTCAATATTTAGCAACTTTATGCATTCTAAAATTTACCAAAAATACGATGTCTCTACACTCACAATACTATACCTTCGAATTTACGTGTTTTTAGAGACTTTGAGGACGTTAAAATGCAGCTATTTAATACGCGAATCGCTTTAATTGTTAGTGCAATCTTTATTTCCAAAGTCATATCGACATAGCTGATAAATAATGTTTGTCTGTCGCTCTAATGAACCCTTAAAGTACGCTTGATCTACAGTGCATTTGTAGTATATAGCGAGTGCGCACGGCGGGGTGCGCATACCAAAAACGTGCATCTTTTTGACTTCTTTTAGCGCAAAAATACTGAATATTTTACAGTATTTACGATTCTCATCTAATCTCGGATGCTGCGAAAACTAGCTGAACTCTTTTGTGCAAAATTGTACCTCGTTTGTAATTCAGCGAGGGCTATTACATTTTGTGGCTTTCGATGCCCTCTGTTTTATATTCATCCATGAAATGATACACGTCGTGAAACTCCTTTTTTATGCGTAGGTGATTTTGGCAGAGTCTTTTTGTGTGTCCCGTGTGGGTTTTCCGTATTTAAAATCCGTTAAAAACTCCCGATACACAATCGCCTCGCACTGACACACTGATTTTATTCTAAGTTTGTTCTGCACAATGTTGCACCATTTAAAAATAAAATTTTTTATACCGCTTAAAGCTGAATTGTATAAAGCACTCATACTTAGCGGTACAATATCCAAATCGATATCTTGACAAATCCCATATAGCACCTAACACTCTGGGAATATTGCTGGAATGTTACTTTGGTAAGTAAAGTAGGATCAATTATGTTGCAGAAAGGTTACGAAACCTGTTGGCCACGGTCAGGCAACATTGCTGCGAAGTGAAATGTCCGTTTTAATATTACATCGATTCGTGGAAAGTAATATTACAGTAATATTGTAGTAAGCTTATTCAACATTCCCAGAACATTAATATATTATAAATTTTTTTTCGATTGTTTCGAAAAAATTTCTTCCCTACTGAAATATTACAGCAATGTTATGGTAACATTGCACAATGTTATCACAATATTACTGGAATATAATATCTTACAAAGGGATAAAACAAAAATGTTTAAAAAATTTTCTCCGGTCGGGATTTGAACCCAACTCCTTTCGCTCAGTAGACTCGCTCGCTATCCACTGAGCTATTCTTTTGTTATTGTCAAATGATTTTGAGCCTAGGTTATATTTTGAAGGCCCTCGTTTACCTTCCATTTTAACCAACACATTAACTTTAATGACAACAACTTTATGTTAACAGCAATGCGAAAGAATATTTTTAAGTGTGTACAGGTGATACTGATTGTAAAAAAAGTTCTCCAAGAACGGCGTGAAGTCCGATTGGAGCAGGAAATACTCGACGGGATTGAAAATAAATGTAAGTAATATTGAATTAAAATTTTATAATTGTTAATTAGCCTTTATTTACATTAAAATATTGTCTGTTTAGTAATTGAATATAATACGGCAAAAACAGAAAGATTTCTTATTATCGCAGCGTTAAAAAGCGAGAACACTAAAGATAAAATAAATGAACCATCGCTGTCTAAAAAAGGTAATTGTATATATTTATTAACATTCTTTTAAATTATGTAGTATATAAAATGTAACGCGGTATCATAAAATTTTTATTTTGCAGATTCTAGGCTTGAAAAAAATACCAACAGCGGAATCAGTGAATTTGATCAATCATCAGCAAACAATCATGCTTCAACATCGAGCGAAAAAATAGAAGAAGGTATTATTATTATTATTATCTTACTTATACAGTTATAGCTTTCTGAATAAAATTCTAATTTTTAATCAAATTACATTCTAGATTTTGAGGCAAAGAAAAATCTCAAGCGGAAAATAATAATAAAAGAAGATACTATTCTTAAAGAAAAGAAAAATCTGGTCAAACCGAATAAAATATTGAAGACATTAGCAGAGAAAAATATTCATGACGATCCAGCTGATATAGAATGTATGTATGAATAATATTATTTAAATTTAAAATAGATTTATACGTGATTTTAAAATTAAATTAATTTATTCCAGATATATTTCTAGATTCGAATGATTATGAAGACAGCGCTAACCTTGTAGAGCCACCCTAGCCACAGAGCACAGTACATGAACTTCAGCCATAAGAGGAGGAGGGAGACATTGCAGCGGCTGGCGAGCCGAATATTATACCTCCTCCGCAGCAGTAAAGAGAAGAAGAAGACGGTGATAATGATGAAAATGGCGTCAATGATGATAGCGAGGAAGAGTTTGACAAACGAAGAGGGACAGCGACTACCCGAGATACCTGGACCACCGATTATATACCAAGTTAGATATCATGCAGGTAAATAATCCATCAATTTATCTATGACGTATATTAAATATTCAAACAAAAATTAAATTATTTATAAATTCAATAGAAAACGTCCTCTTTCTTATTTTTCCGGACGAAGAATCATTCACAAGTCAGGACGCAGATAATTATATAGAAGCTATAGAAGCTAGAGAAGATTGAATTATAGTATTTCGAATTTTTAAATAATAATAATGATACCGGCTATATAAATGTATTGAGCAAAAATAGTATAAAATTGTAACAAATATGAAATAAAAATGAAATGATTTATAACCTAGTTTGTAATAAATATTAGCTAAAAATTGTGATCTTCACCAGTACTCTAATTAAAACTCTGATATTTTAATTTAAATTTCTATGAAATATTTAAAATTACTTTTAAAATTTTTAAATTATAATCTAAATTAGCAATTGCATAATTTCATACTATCCTTTTACGGTATTCTTGATTTTTAGAAAAGATTGAATTTATTCACATAGAAAACCAACCAAAAGTTGGAAAGCGCTTTTGTTTAAAATTATTATATCCGCTTTCTAGAATATAATTCCGGTGTTGTACGAGAAGGGAGAGGTGCAGATACCGATGAAAAAGAAGAAGAAGAAGTCGACTCCGCTGAAGCTTTTGTAGAAGTGCGACCGCCAGGAGATAGATTCAATATATTAGGTGTACACTCGCGCTATTACAAGCGATTTCGCACCACGGATATAAAGACGAAAATATTGTTTACATTTCCCGAAAATTCTAATAAAAATCTAATTTTATGGTTAGAAGTCGCCTTGCGTGACATCAATATTTACCTCACAAATAGCTGTGTAGATACCGATATTATAGGGTATACGATAGAAAATCCTACATTAACGCGAGGTTTAATTTTTATGTCCTTTAGACCTGTAGGTCATTTCAATTTTTCTGAATTATTGGAAATTATAAACAAAGTTAGCCAGAGCAATGCCGAATTTGATATATGCGAACCTATGGATATAGCTGCATGTATTGTCCGGCCGTTAGCACGGGGTGCACGAAAAAAATTAACTCATGAAAAGATATATAAAAAATCTATTTTAAATATTCTGAACAATTACAATTTATGTTTTTCCCGCTCGCTATTTGTAGCGCGAGTGTACGATGAGATAGTATTCGAAGACCAAGAGGACAGTTGCAAAAAGGATGCGGAAGAGCTTGTTACGAATACTCGAGTACATATACCCGATACTGGCTGCGGTATTCGGGAAATAAAATTATTCCAAAATTATTAAGCATTGGAATCAATAACGATAGTAGTTTATAAGTTCAGCACATTATAAAAGGGCGGTAGGCCCATTTTTGACGGATCACCCGAATTAGCGTTAAAAGGTAGAATTTCGCACACAATACGAATTTTGTATTACAGTAGGAGAAAGCATTTTCAGCCGATTTTGAATATTCTTAAAGCCTATGGAAGTCAGGGATTTTGTATACCGTGCAATAAATCGTACAAAAACGAGCGAGATCACCGATATTTAAACAAGTGTAAATCCTGCTTGAGAAGAATCGTGTGTTTAGATAATTTTCATATAAAATGTAACGACTGCTATATGACCATCATAAAAAAGCAGGTTCGTATCTCTCGACTAAAAGTAGGAGGGCCAGTGTTTGTAAAAGCATTTTTATTTGCAAAAAATGTTCGATTTATGTAAGAAGTACGGAAAAAATCGTGAACATCGATGCGGCCAATTTTTTTGTAAAATTTGCAAATATTATAAGACGTATAATCACTTTTGTTATACGAATCCGTTAAAAAAGATACAATCTACTGCCGAGAATAATAACAGAGAATAGAAAAAAATATTATTTGTATTTTACGATTTTGAAACAAGACGGGATAAGCCTATTCCTGGACAAAACGGGACACTCGAACACATCCCTACTTTATGCGTACTCCAGCAAGTTTGCACGGATTGTATCGACAGTGAGAACTTGAGCGAAAACTGTATCACGTGTGGAATTCGACAATTCATTTTTAAAGTTAACCCTGTGAAAGAATTGGTAGATTTAACAGTTAAAGATACGTCCAAATTTAAACGCGTTATATGCATTGCTCATAATGATAAAGGATTTGATGCTTAATTTATTCTGAAATATTTGGTTAACGATAAGCTATACGATCCTCCCTCGATTATAATGAATGGCAAAAAAATAATGAGCATAACAATAGGGAAAACTTCTTTTCTAGATAGTTTGAATTACTGGCCAATGCCTCTCAGCGCACTTCCAAAAGTATTTGAAATTCCGGATCTGACAAAAAGGATTTTTCCGCAGCTATTTAATACGCTGCAAAACTAATTGCATATTGGTCCCTTGCCGAACAAAAGATTTTATTCTCTGGATACGATGTCTAACGAGAACAGAGCAAAATTTCTGAAATGACATGAAGAAACCTCTAATTCAAACTATCAATTGGATTTTGAAAAAGAAATTGTAGCGTATTGCAAATCAGATGTGGACATTTTAAGAAAAGCTTGTTTGAAATTTGGAGAACTGATAATTAAGACAGGTGATATAGATCCTTTCTTAGAATGCGTAACAATAGCGTCGAAGTGTATGAAAGTGTTTAGAAAAAAATTTTTAAAGCCGTCGACTATAGGGATTTTGCCACCTCAAGGATATTGGTTAACGAATAACCAGCCTAAGAAAGCTATTGAATGACTTTCATGGGAAGAGCACGTACGAGGTATTAGAATTCAACACGCGCATAACGGTCGCGAATTCAAAATCCTAGAAGGAATTGTTGTAGACGGATACTAGGAGGTAAATGCCGACAAGTATGTATTCTAGTTTCACGGATGTTTTTGGCATGGTTGCCCCAGGTGTTATCGTATAAATCGCGACCAGAAATTAAAAAATCGTTTTGCGCAAACGGAAGCAATTTCTGAAAGAATCAAAAGTTTTAATTATAATTTAATCGAGAAATGGGCATGCGATTTTTTTCGAGAAATGCAAGACTCACCTGAAATAACTGAATTCCTAAGTACCTGCAAACCATTTCACATTGAACCGTTACAAGCTTGCGATTGTTTTTACGGAGGTCATACGGAAAATATAGTAAAATTATATGAGACAAATGAATTGGAAAAAATAAAATATGTCGATGTTTGCTCGCTGTACCCGTATATCTGCAAATATGGGAAATTTCCAATAGGACACCCGAAAGTTTACGTAGGTGCCGAATGTTTGAAATTAACGGGAAATACCAACGATATCTCTCGGATCAATGGTATTATTAAATGTAAGTTCCTGCCTCCAAAAAATTTATATCACCCCGTGTTGCCGGTAAAAATGTACGGTCGATTACTATTCCCACTATGTAGAACATGCTGTGAAAATACAGTAGATAGTATGTGCACACATGAGTCATCGGAAGGGCAATCGTTCATAGGAACTTGGATTTCCAACGAGCTCGAAAAAGCCGGGCAAAAGGGATATCAAATTATTGAAATTTACGAAATTTGGGATTACGAAATCACCAAGTGTAATCCCGAAACAAAAAAGGGAGGTTTATTCGCTGAATTTATAGATACATTTTTGAAACTAAAAATAGAATCGAATGGATGGCCTGTAGAATATGACAGTGAAGAATCAAAGCAGGAATATATCGATAATTATTATAAATTTGAAAATATATTACTAGACAGCGATAAAATAGAAAATAACCCAGGTTTGAGAGCTGTAGCGAAATTACTGCTAAATAGTTTTTGGGGTAAATTCACTCAGCGCGGGAATTTAACAAAAACAGAAGTTGTAAAAACTCAAGAACGATTTATGGAGCTGATGACAAGTTCGGAAATTGATGTTATCATAATGCTCCCAATAAGTGATAGTTGCGTATATGTATAATAGGTATACAGCGTGTAACGGGGCAAATGGCTTTGCAGAAGGTCGAATATAACGCGCGAAGCACACACCGGCGTGGTCAAATCGAATCTAATCAGCGTGGCGCGCGGGCCTTCTCCTACTCTTCCCTCGCGCGTCCCTAGCCGCAGTACAGTAGCGTCGCTTGCTACTAAGTTCGCATCGTGCGACCTAACGAGCGCGCGCTATTCAAATAGCACGCCTAACCTCTCGTTACAAGCGATAATTCCAGAGATCTCAGTGATATTTCAAATGTTGTCATAGCAGCGTATACTACTGCTCAAGCCCGCCTTAAATTGTATACTTATTTGGAAAAATTGGAAAGACGAGTACTCTACTGTACTGATTCATGTATATACACATCGGATGAACAAAAACATAAATATGTGCCACCTACAGGTTCGTTAATGGGTTATCTCACCGATGAATTAGAATCTTATGGTCAATCTAGTTACATAAAAGGGTTTACTTCTGGAGGTCCAAAATTTTATGCATACATAGTAAAAAAACCTGACGGAGGGAAAGTAGAAGTATGTAAGATAAAGGGTATAACTCTCAACTATAAAACGAAAAATTTGGTTAATTATAACTGGATTAAATCTTATGTACTAGAAAATCGTGAGAGTGCATTAACAATAGAATACGATAGCATTCGGCGTACAGGACTTCATGATATTATTACGCGCAAGGAAAAGAAATCTTGCTAACCAGTATATGCAAAACGTTGGTCCGAAAGCGATAGGATTTCCTATCCTTTCGGCTATAGAAATTTATAATACATATGTAAATATAATAGAGCAATATATGTATATAATATATTAATAAATTATGTTAACTAGTCCTTTTACAGGTTATAAATTGGTTTGGTTATTTTACCCTACATTTACTTTTATGTCTAAAAAGTTTTTTTCCTGCCTTTATAAGCTTCAAACCCGTAACATTTTATAAGTATTTGTATGAACTTAAATTCCGCGACTTTTTGTAAGCTGATTCACCCGCGCGCCGCCGCCGCCGCCGCCACATCCGAGGCTGCTTTGAATTAGTATTTTTCAATAAATTGTAGTATATTAGATACCGATTAATCTTGCTACCGTCATTGCGGAAAATGGATACAAGGTAGAAACATACATTCACGGCACTATGCTGTGGGCCTTCAGGTTCAGGCAAAACTACTTTTGTGCAAATTTTTCTCAAGTATAGAAAGCAAATGTGTGATACCTCGTTTTCAAAAATTATATTTTATTACTCCGAATGGTAGTCATGCTACACGAATTTTGATAAAGAAATTAATTTTTGCGAAGATTTGCCTCAATCATCAGACTTTGATGGTGACTTAGAAACCAAGCTAATTGTTGTTGATGACTGTATGCGTGAATCCTCGAGTAACGTTACCGTCAATTTATTCGTGAGAAAAAGTCATCATAGATCGATCTCTATTTTTAGGCACGACCGCAACGCGGGAATGCCTTATAATTTTTTTTTCTTTTAATAATAAGAATTTATCTGTCACTTCGAGCCAAAGAAATTAAAATTACAAAAGTTAAATTTACTGATTTCTAAAAAAACTTAATATTAGTGCGTTTCACCCCAAACTACTCGTTGGGCTCATCAGTAAGATGACGAGTAGTCTTATCTTATAATTTTACCATCGCAAAAATGGTAACCAGCGATATCTGAGCCAATTTTTGACCAATCGAGCTGAAAATTTACGAGAGTACAGCTCTTATATATACAAAAAAATGTTTTTTTCACTTCTGCGATTACCGGCCAATTGTTCAAATGAGAGCTCTTTATGCTTAATTTTACATGTATTTTTAACCAAATTATTTTGGCACAAGCTAATCTCAACCAGATAAGTCCTAATCAATCTAAATTTTTTTTGTAAACTCTACCTATGAGAACAAAGTACCAGTATGAAATTGGGCTTGATCGCATTTTATACAAAAAATATGCGGGCATTTTTTCGATTTTTAACGGTTTTTTTGGACATAACTCAAATTATAATCATTTCACACAAAAAAGTTAAGTAGAAAAGTTGTAGATCATAAAAAAATAAAACTTTTTCCTATTGACATCATCCCTCGAAAATGCTTAGAGTTCAAATTAACAAGTTAAAATCAGTGATACTTACAGAAACTATCCGACATACCTTGATTTGGTTTTGGTATCAAAGGGCGCGGTAGCGCCACGATGGCAAGTATAAGTACTTCAGTACGTACGCCACCGTCGGGCGCTAGCCAGACCCTATTATACTTTAAACTTGCCCTGTTGGAACCTAAGCGTACGATTTTCTTTGTAGTGACAGCTTCGTTTCTTACATATGAGCACTTAAATGAAAGCTTGGGACGAAAGTAATAAAATCACATCAGGGTCATATTTTGTGAAATTGCTTCTATCGAAAAATATTGTAAAGTGAAAGTTCGGGCTCCTCAATTCTCCTCAAAGAAAAACAATTGTTCGACAAATATCCGGTGACGTAGCATCTACGTAACTAGGCTATAACATATAGATAACTTTAATATGACGTACATCTACATAATAATCTGGGCTATACATGTAGATAACTTTTGTATACGTTGATTTTCCGCAGACGATAGACGGTGTTTTCATACAGTGTTATCTTTTATCAACGTGGATTTTCTTTTGCTGTTTTTTATTGCTAAATAGTGTTAAATAATCACATAAATACAGATTTTAAAACAGCTGTGCCAAATATCAAGGGACGCGGTATTTTTGTCTTTACACGGTTATGGAAAAAATGAATTATGAGAATACAATGATTAAGAGAACACAATCAGATAAGTATTTCGATTCATATTACATATAAATATATCATATATATATACGTATATCGAATTTTACGAACTCGTTCTTTGTTTAAATATTATTTTATTTTTTCAGATTTTTATAAGTTATTATTTCTCACGTGAGGTTATATACTTGGAGGGAATATTGGAAAACAAAAAAGTTCCTGTGTGTGTCTAATATTTTCTATCGGCCTCATTCTTTGTGTTTATTAACAAACTAGGAAAATAGCTGGAATATCTATTAAGTTTACACCAGCAATTGGAATAGAGCAAGCGTAAGTTTTTATTTTTGCATTATTTCTTATCGTAATATAATTAGAGTCATTTAGTAATATATTGCAAAACAAAAAGGTTTCTGTGTGTTTGAAATATTCTATCGGCCTTACTGATTCTATTTATTACTAGACTACTAAATAGCTGGCATATCTATGCATTAAGTTTAGACCAGCAATTGGAATAGAGCAGGGATAAGTTTTTTATTTTGATTTTGTATATTTCTTATCATAATAATTAAAGTTAAATGTCACATGCAAAATATGAATACGTATATCTTTGCAATTTTTTCTTTATGCATAATGTAAATTTAAGTCATTAAGTTACTCTTATTTTATAACTTTACGTATAATTAGAAATGAAATAGTATTAAAATTTTTCTTTAAAGATCTCAGAATTTGTTTGTTGAAAAAATAATCAAAGACTTGGGTTTAGTACCGTTTACATATTTTTTTATTAATTTTCATTATGATTTTCTTGATTTGCTACCTCAGCCTCTTCTTCAACTTCGTGCCTTGCCATCCTATTTAGCCATTGAGACCTGCGGGTCATTTCCTTTAGTTTTACTTTTTTATAAATCGTACACAGTATAATGAAAGATTTTGTGAACTGATTCATTGTTAAAATGTTCTCTTTTATTTTTCAAGTTTTATTGGATTGGAAGGCATACAACTATCAGGATACAAGGAAAGAATTTTCTTGTGGTGTAACAAGCTAGTGAAGTGCTAAGTATTTAATAATTTTTCATGCAAGATAGTTTCTATTTTTCCATGGGACAAGCTAGTGAAAGTGTTGTATGTTCATCGTTTAAGTATCGAAGAAAGTTTTTACAGAATTTGCAGTCGATGTTCTCCTATTTCTATTGGGAGGTTACGCAACTGTCAGGTTATATACGATTGGAATTCCTGTGACAAGCTGGTGAAGTGAAAAGTATTTTTATCAAAGGAAAATTTATTATTAAGTTTAGAATAATAACTGGTTCAGAGTAAGCGTGTTCTTATTTTGATTCAAAGATTATGCTACCTACGCCACAAGATTTGATCATTAAGGTAACGTGTTTGGTTCAATTAATCATAGGGATTAATTAATTTTGAATGCCTCATAACTTTAAAATGTTTATTCGTTAGACAAATGCCTGCTTAAAAAATGAAAAAGAGATTGCATTGATAGTTTTAGTTTAAAAGTCTGTACTGAAATGTATAATTATAAGTATCAATATGAAAATCAAAATTATCAGTTTTTAGATACAGTTAATTGCATGTATTTTTTTAAAAGGTTAAAACCAATTTGTATACCAAATTTCAGCCTTCTAGCTGTAATAGATTTTAAATGAGGCGCAGACGATAATATTGAAAATGCTATCATAACTAGTGGATAGCTACTTATTTCACTTATATTCCTCGCACTCATTTAATATCTATCATAGTTAGAGAGCTGAGATTTGGTATCCAAATTTGTTTTAATATAGATGTACTTACTTTTGATATATAGATAATTTTCATATAGATATACTTACTCCATCGATTTCATGGCTTTAGGATCTAAATTGTCAGGTGCATAACTATAAAAATCAAAACAATAAGTTCTTAGATAAACTCTATAGCATGTATTGTTTTAGCATGTTAAAACAAGATTTTACACCAAATTTCAGCCTTCTAGCTATAACAGATTTTAAATCAGGCGAAGACCGAAATATTCAAAATGTAGCTATCGTAACTAGTGGATGATTACTTATTTCAATTATATTCTTCGCACTCATTTAATATCTATCACAGCTAGAGGGCTGAAAGTTGGCACACAAGTTTGTTTTAACATATTAAAACAATACATGCAATTAACTTTATCTAAGAACTTATAGTTCTGATTTTCATATTATTACCTACCGGAAAATTTAGACACTAAAGGCATGAATTCAGCAGTGTAAGTATTTATATGAAAGTCAAAATTATAAGTTTGTAGACAAGGTTAATTGCATGTATTTCATGCAATTTACAATAAACTAGACATAGCTGGAACATTTATCACGTTTAAACCAGCAACATTTATTATGATTACGTATTAATAAATTATTTATAAAAAATGCTGAAAGGACTCAATTGACAAGAACAGTAAATGTATCCATTTAGTAATGGATCACTAAATATATGAACTTTAACAACTTTTATACAGTGTAATAAAATGTTATGTTTAAAAAGTGTTTCTGTCATAAAATTTATTATGGTTACGTCTTATAAAATTTCAAAATTAAAAATCAAAAAATATTACAATCGCAAATGTTCGTACTACCTGTAGGACAATGTTTGATAATTATTGAGATTAGCCGCTTAAAATAATCAGATTAAAGCTTTCAAAATTTTAAAACTCCAAGTTCGTCCAACCAATAGACATGAAAATTGTTATGGAATTCCTTTAACTAATTTACTAACTGAAAAATTAGTTCTTTTCAATTGTAAGAGAGAAAGAAGTACAATCAGCTTTCAAAATATGAATTAGCGTGCCTTTTTTTCAAAGGAAGTATACCTTTTGCTATCTAGAAGGTAAAAAAAGTATATGAGTTGTCAAGCCCATTTGTCGAAAAGATACCATGATAAATTTTAAATTGTTGCCATTAACCAGTTTTAAAATATCAACATTTAAAAGTATTAAAATTAGAATATTCAAAACTAGTCAATGGTGTCAACTTAAAATTTTTCAGAGTATGCTTTTAAGAAATGGGCTTAACAACTTATATGTTCTTTTTCCTTTTAGATAGCAGAAGGTATACTTCCCTTGAAAAAAAGTATCGCTAATCCACATTCTGGAAGCTGGTTGTCCTTCGTGCCCTTTGGAAATTGAAAAGAACTAATGTATATGTGAATAAGTGTAATACACTGTATTCAAATGGCTTTATCCGTCGGTGTTTTAGTAATTAGTTTTGTGAACTTTGTCGATCTCTCCGAGGTAAACTTTGTAAGAAAAAGGTGAAAAAAAACTTACACCATTTTTTCCTTTTTCAACGTTTCGGTGAACATTGTCACCCTCTTCAGGAAACTGTTAATTTTATTAATAAATAAAAATAAATTAATGAACACAAAATATAAATCAATAAGCAAATGGACAAATCATTCTTACATGTAAAAGACAACAATGAGTCTATCGAATGTTCTCTTCCCTTAATTAACGCAAACGGATACTATCTTACCAAAAGCATATGGGTTACCTAAAATCCACAAAAATGGTTATCCGTTGAGACCTATTATTTCAACAATAGGCTCGCCCACATATTTTTTCTCAAAAACATTATTCAAAATTCTACAAAATAATTTGGACAAGCCAAAATCTTATGTAAAAAATAGTTATGAACTGATAGAAAAAATCAAACATGTAAATGTTCCAGCGGACTATCGTATTGTAAGCTTAGATGTAAAATCTCTATACACTAATATTGACAAAGTGTTGGTTAAAAACAGTATCGAAAAAAGATATACACGAATTGCTAGAGGTTCAGACATTCCGCTGGATGAGCTTTTAGCAGCATGCGAGTTACTTATGGAGAATACGTTTTTTCAATTTAATAATAAATTTTATAAGCAACTTTTTGGTACCCCGATGGGCTCTCCGATTTCGGGTTTATTTGCTAACTTAGTCATGGATGTTCTTGAGACGGATTGCATTTCAAAACTTTCATTTAAACCGATATCTTTTTACCGTTACGTGGATGACATTATTACATGCATCCCGAAAACGAAAATCAATGAAACAATTAACACATTTAATTCATACAATAGCCGCCTACAGTTTACATATGAAATTGAAAAGAATAACTCCATAAGTTTCTTAGACGTTCTATTGGTAAGGAATACAGGAAAAATAATGACTGATTGGTACACCAAACCTACTTTTTCTGGCAGAGTTTTAAATTATGATTCACAACATCCAGAATCACAAAAAATTGCCATGGTGTATAATCTCATTGACAAAGCTATTAATTTGTCAGACGCATGTTTTCATAAGAAAAACATAAGTATTGTTAAAAAATTACTAGCTGAAAACAATTATCCTGTTGACCTTACGAATAGATACATACAAAAACGGATTGACAAAATAAGATCAAATGTACAAAATCAACGTTGCAATAGTGGCGAAAACTTCGAAAACATCGTTGCGATACCCTACATTAAAGGGTTTTACGAGCAAATGCAACATTCTCTGAAATAAAATTACATTACAACTGTTCCAAAAATACACAACCGTATGTATAGTATTATAATCAAAGGAAAAGATAAAAAAGAGAAACAGTTAGAAAAAAATGTTGTGTACAAGTTGCATTGCAATGATTGTACGGCCGCATATGTGGGACAAACTAAGAGAAGTGTGTATACACGTATTGAGGAACATAAGAAGTCGAAAAGTAATGTTATTAATGACTACATTGATAAATTCAAACATAATTTTAATTTTCAGAAAGTAAATATTAAAGACAAAGAATGCAATTTAAATAAAAGGTTAGTTTCTGAAATGTTGCACATACAAATGCAGGAAAATGGCATAAATAAAATGGAAGACACAGACAAACTTAATAACGTGTACACACAATTGATATACCGTTTGAAAAGGAACCGCAAAAACGGAGTATAGATGTTCAATGTGTACATATGTGAGGCAGCGACAAGTGTGACGTCATTGTAAACACACTGCTCGAAAATTTGCGAGACTCCTCGCCAATATAAAAGCGCCGAGTAATCCTATTGCATTCTCATTATCGAAACAATAGGTGAGGAAGCCGGAATCAAAACATCGTATAGTCGCTTCCCGCTCCTCCTTCCCCCGCCACGACGGGCCGGGGAAGAGAACATTCGATAGACTCATTGTTGTGCGTCTTTTACATGTAAGAATGATTTGTCCATTTGCTTATTGATTTATATTTTGTGTTCATTAATTTATTTTTATTTATTAATAAAATTAACAGTTTCCTGAAGAGGGTGACAATGTTCACCGAAACGTTGAAAAAGGAAAAAATGGTTTAAGTTTTTTTCACCTTTTTCCTACAAAGTTTACCTCGGAGAGATCAACAAAGTTCACAAAACTAATTGAAAAGAACTAAATTTTCAGTAAGTAAATTAGTCACAGAGATTCTATGACAACTTTCAGGTTTATCCATTGGACGAGCTTTAAGTTTTTAAATTTTGAAAGCTTTAATCTTCGATTATTTCAAAAGTTATCCAATGAATATATACAATTTCATAAACTTATTCTGTGTTTAAATTATCTTTTATTTTTCAGATTTTTATGTTGAAGTAATTCATTTATATTGTAACAGCTAATTATTCTATCATAATAATCGCACAATTTTTTCTTGTATACACGGTATCATGGGGCAACATATATATTAAGATAGTAGATGATCAAAGATTTTAACTAAAAAATATATGACCTAAAGCATAATATTCCCAGTAATAATATTACCCATACAATTACATTAATGGATTTGACTTATAACGAAAAGCTAACTTTTTATACTACATTTCAGATGTATTTGTGCACTTTCTTTTCATGTAGAACACAATTTTTTTTATGGAAAAACTTGCCGTCCCGTCCTATCATGGATAATCCATAAATTACTAAATGTCAGTGTAATCAGCAATATTATAATTATTTAATGCAGTCAACTAATCTTCTTTTTATCCTATAATCGGTGCTATTCAAAATATTTCTGTTAAATTGTCAGAATTGCTTCAAATGGTAGTTGCAAGTTTATTTCTTAATTAAGTGTACATTTAAAACTAAATTTATAAACTGAAAAACTATTTTTCAGCTTCATTTATTTCCCAACTTTAGAAATAGAAATTAATTTCATAACATGTTTTCCTGTAATCTTTTGTTAATAATAACTAATTATTGTCAAACATATGTACAAATACTCAAAAGTTGAGTATTTGTATATATTTCAATTATCACGACATTAAGTTTCATTTCTTAAAAAATTTAATAAGAATGTTAGTAAACAGTAACTATAACGGTCGCATATATAATACGCACGTTATCGCCTCTCCGGGCGTATGCCGTAATACTTGTACTAATACATTTCTTGTTCTAGCGACCACCAGCGGACACTACTCTACGAGAAAGACAGAGAGAGCGAGAGAATGCCTATATTAGGCCGATATTCAGAGAGAGAGAGCACGCGTATTCCCGCCCGCGACGTTGCCAGTCTATCGATTACGCGTTGCCAAAATATGACAACGCCGTGTCAAGGACCGGAGCGTCCTCCGGTATCGCGCGCGTACAATTATTTAGTATTGCGGTAGCGTCCGAACGATCCTTACCGATCCTTCGCGCCGGTTCTTTACCACACACTTTTGTGTCCCTTTCGGGCACCCGCTTGCGACCTATCTCGTCCTATTCGACCGCCCGGAGTTTGTCCCCCTGCGTGAGACTTCACTTCGAGTCGGCCAGGACGACTGCAGCGTCCGAGAGCTACGAGACTGCAACCACCTCCCGGCACCGACGCGCGACCTTGTAAGTACGAGCTCTCTATCACTCTCAGTATTCGGACGATTGAACCCCATCTCTCTCTCTCTCTCTCTCTCTCTCTCTCTCTCGCGTAGTGTGCGGTGTCGCACAACCGCTCGTAAGATCGAGCTCTGTGTATTCTTTTTAATACAATATATTTTCACTAGTTCTCTTTTAATCCACGGATATCTCATTATTTCGTTACCTCGTCCCCTGCCGCCTTCGCGACCTCGTACACTCGTACGAGCCACACGAGTCGGCCGAGCCGTGCTTCGCACGCCGGACGACAACGAGACACTTATTAATAAACGTGGATTCATTCCACGGTTGTACACGACCGATTATTTTGGAGAACGATAATCGTGCCGTTACAGCACATAATGAATGAAATATCGGTTACTTAAGAATTTACAACGATGTTTCGTTAACTGTGAATTACTTTGGTTAACCATGCGTAACTTGAAGATGATATCCATCGTTATGTATGATAGGACGGGAAGTTTTTCCATAAAAAAAATTGTATTCTACATGATTGAAATTGTTCCTGATTTTTTAAACATGTGAGATAGATTTGTTAAATGGAAAATTATTCTTTTTTTTTAATGAAGAGGATGATACCTAATAAGTTAATAACAGAATATTTAAATCTCATATTTAATTATAAATAATCGTCCTGAAAACATGTTATACATTTTGATGGAATAAGAATAACAACACATTTACTGTATCACTAACTAGAGTATAGTGTACATCCGCTTGGTGCTTCCACAAGTGACAACAGAAAAAGGAAATAATAAAAATTAATTAATTCTATAATTCTGATTTTTCATGAAACGAAACAATCCTGTTATATTACATTATAAATTCGGACAAACACATGATATTACCACCTATTGTTAGCACCTTTATCATGTCATAAAATTATTTAAGAACATCATTTTTTATGAAAATGATAACATGAATAAACTTATATTTTTGTATTATATGTATTATTTTATATAACATGTTTTGTGTTTGCTTAAATAAAAATAATAATTAACGCATTTACGAATATTACCTAGTAGTGTACTTTGCAGTCATATATATACATATATACATATACATTGATATTCCTTCCCCTATTTAAACGCTCATTTATTTTTTTCAAAATTATTGCTTTTTATAATTATTGATATTTATTGATTTATTTATCAATTTATTTGTATTATTTATTTATATATAAATCAATTTATTTATTGATATCACAACTTTCTTTTCTTAAAATTCAAATTGAAATTTATAAAATGGGTATATTATAGGGAATTGACCCAAAGGAAATGGTAGTCTGTCCAATAGACCCTTAGCGCAAAGATCTTTACTCATATAACATAATTATTTTTTAAACTAATTATAAATACCTTCTTAATCACTGTTTTATAAACACTATTATTATCACTCTTTAGTAAGGGAAGTATTAATAACCGTATACAATAAAGCCTCAATCATCTAATCTAAATCTTTAATTTATATAATGAAATGACCGTCAGAATAAGATACTTAGGATTTTGGCTATATAAAGGTTATCGAGAGTTGAAAATGAAATTTAAATTTACATAATGAAATAGATATATAGAAAAAACACTTTCAGTTTTGACCACATATGGGTTATTGAGAGTTCGAAAATTAACTTTATGTTATTAAGAGTTTGAAATTTATTTTTAATTTTTACCTAAAGAAACAACCTTATACTTGCCAGCCATTTACCTTAAAAAGGTTTTTTGTGGATCGGGGGGGGGGGGGGAATTTCACTACTTTTAAAATGTATCTAATAATAAATTACATATATAATACTTTTATTCAACGTAAACTATTCAGACTGGTATTATTACTGCTATTACAGCCATTTTCAGTAGTATCCTATCACCTGAAATAAAATTATTTAGTATAGTGTACGAGCGACACATTACCGAATATTTATAATTATAATTAAATTCACTTTTCTTTTTAAGCACTTTATTTCATCTGAAATTACACATTCAAATTTTCCCGCGGTTATGAGGGTTACTTTCAAGACAACTGGTGCCAACCCACTTTGGTGCTATAATTATGTCTAACTTGAAATATCGGTCAACTGATGATTTCTGATAGCTGCAAAAAGTTTCAAGTGCAAAAATTCATTTACAAAAAAGATGGATAAGGATATAAATATACTGTCAATGGATCTCACTATATCAGATACGTATACTTCAATTATCTTTAATTAAATTAACTTTAAAATAAAAGAACATAATTCTTTGTTTTAAAATAATTTATTCTTTCTCTGTTACAGGTGATTCGACGTACTTAGGATGAAAAAGCAACGTATGATCAAGAGAGTTTACTGTGGTAGCCTTATTTACCACTATAATTATTATTTTTAATGTGTGAAAGGGGTTTCATCTGCTGAGCAGATAAAATAAGATGTGTAATATATAATGCATTACTGATAAATTAACTGCATATATTCTTTTCCATCATAAAAAATGTTAGACGTTAATTAATCAAATATAAAATAAGGTAACGCGTGCAAACAATAAATTAAATTAAAGTATTACAGGATTTTAATTAATTAAAAAAAAGATTTGAAATTATTTAGTAGTTTGTAAGGGTTTATGGTGTTAAATAATAAAATTGCTGAGATTTGTATCTCCTGATTAAGAGTAAAGAAAGTGCACAAATACATCTGAAATGTAGTATAAAAAGTTAGCTTTCCGTTATAAGTCAAATCCATTCATGTAATTGTATAGGTAATATTATTACTGGGAATATTATGCTTTAGGTCATATATTTCTTAATTAAAATCTTTGATCATCTACTATCTTAATATATATGTTGACCCATGATATCGTGTATATGTTACGTCCCGGGTGGCGTACAGAGCGTATAACGCAGTAAACGTGTCTAGATGTTACCGACGGATCTATTGTGTGTATTTTTATTTAGCACGTCCCATGAAAGCGGAACGTCATGGAAAAAGTGTTTACACAGAGCGACAGGCAGGGTGGAGGAAACATCGACTAGGGGTAATAGTAGCAGTTTTAACTGGGTAGCGGACCCTTAGTAAAGATAAGGTAGCGGATATAGCTTAGAAGTTAGTCCTACCCTTAGTCCTAGCCGAAAGTTACCCTTTGGGACGTCCTTCTGCGGTAACCCCTTCCCTCAGCCTGGTCTTTCGTAGAGCTACGTCCTTCTCTCAAGATTTAGTTCCAGGATAGGGTGCAGAATAAATTGAACATCTACAATCGAAATAAGAGTAAATAGTGTTTATTCTTATAAGGTTTATACGCTGATTTTATTGTTACAGACTTTTATTCGATTCGTGACAGAGTTTAAGTTCCAGAGTTAGAGATAAGATGTCGAGGAAAAAGAGTGATCTTAATCGATGCGCGACAAAAAGATAAGTGACCACGAGCAGGAGGGCTCAGAGGGTTTTGGTCTTTTATAGGCGAATCCTAGACAGAAAAGGGTTGGGCGGAGGAGGGTAGGAGGTGTAACTCATTTGTATAACGGTCGATACCGTCGCGACATTTCTCCCTATGGTCGTGGGTGCATTCAACTCCACCTCTTGAAGCTCCTTGTTGCTTCTTGGTTTTCCCTCTTTGGTAGATGAATTTCCTTCCATTAGAGTAATTGGATTTAGTTCATAGTTCTTTCCTCTGTGTTCGAGTTGTCCTTGTGTTTCTGGAGCTGTCGGTATGCTGTCGGTAGTACCGTCTGCTGATAAGTTGTTTTTGATGATACAGCGAATATGGTGGCGTTGCCGTCGGTGCTTTACTCAAGTGTTATACCAATGATTGCAGTATCGTCCATAGGTGATTTACCCGGACGTTACACTCCTCCTGCTGGGTGTAGTTCAGTGCCGGGCGCTGAATTCTCGGCTGTCCCCCCTTTTCTTTCGATAGGTTCCTTCGGTAGAACTGGTGAGTGGGATAGTTAGGACTGTTTGGATATGATGGCTCGGATCTAGTTTCTCCCTTTTTGATATATGTTTAATTATTGATTTTCCCCGAAATTTTATCTCTTATACCTCACTGTGGTGTGTCGTATTCGTTTGTTAGGGTATGATGCGTGGTCAGTCCTATGACTTCGTTTAGTCTGATTTCGAGTGTCCACCTATCTGGGATTATTTCCTGTGAAAGATGCAGTCGTCTATTAGATGGTCTGTTGCCGGTGTAGTCCGTCTAGGAACCGTTGATCTTGTCTCTCTGGTGTTATCGGTTCCTTCTGTTGGAGTACGGGACCAGGTAGTTTGGTGTTTTCTTCTCCGTTACCCGTATTGTTAGCCACCATGTTTGATGTTTTCTTGATTTAGTTCCCACCGAGTGAGGTGCTTCTCCATGCTTTTTTGCATGAGCAAGAGGGCTTGCTGTCCTACCTCTCCGACGTCTGGGAGGACATTTTCCTGGATCTTCGTCCTCCTGTATGTGGCATCTGTGGTCTCCCCATTGATACTCCTCCGAATTTTACATTGGTATGTTGGAGTTTCTACCCCCCGCGTAGCGTTTGGGGCGTGAATCAGACGAGCCCTTTGCTATGAATGAATTTATCTGAATTATGAACTATGTATTTGAATTTGTTTTAAATATACTGTACTTGTGGTGAGAAAAGAAAAGCAAAAAAAAAATTCTTATCTCTCGGTTACAAAGAAAAACTTTTTATTTGGTTTCTTGCTAATTTTTTGTTTCTTTTACCGTCTTCAACATTTCATTGTACGCGGTGAGTATTCTGTTGAAGTTAAACTTTGAAGGACAATAAAAATTTTTTTTTGTTATGGCCTACTATAAGTATATCTCATTTAGAGAGACACATTGACGTAATATATCGTTATATGTCTTACTATATTACATAGTTGTTTTGAGCCGCGCTGGAATTTAGCCCCCCCTCGCCCCCCCCTCACGAGCCCCCTCAGCCCCCCTCAAAAGAACCAAGAAATGTTTCAAAAGTTGGTTATTTTTATGCGTTTTGCCCCCCCCCCTCGCCCCTCTCGCTCCCCCTCGCCCCCCCTCTGCGCCCCATCGTTTGCCCCCCCCCCCTCAGTCCCCCCTCAGCCCCCCCTCAGCGCCCCCTCAATAACAAGAACTAGAACGTATAGATTATTATTGGAGAAGTCAGGCGGAATCAGAATGTTATTGATGTTGGAGATCCCACTAATAAAAAGTCATGACCGGATGTTTTGAAGCCGCTGAAGACGAATTGTGATTGGTTGATGTTGTGCGCATGCGTCAAGACTCAAGAGCCAATATGTTCATGTGTCATGGTTCATGTGTTTCCGGTGAATGCGTTAGTTTGAGGTTAGAGCGCGCGAAGCCCGCTGATGTTGATCTAACATTCTCGCCTAATATAATGGCAAAAAAGATCTGCGTGCAAGCAGAGTGCAGGTACAAGAAATCGAGAAAGATTTGTTTTTATTTTATACACAATAGAATCGACAATGGGTTCATGAGTTCTTCATATATAGATATACCTATGCACGTTCGATAAGTTCTTTTTAAAAACTGTACTTTAAAAAATAACTTTTAAAAGAGAAATAATTCTTCAAAATTTTCAAAATAAAAATCGAATTTGATTATTTTAAGTATTTCTGAGTACTATTAAATTATGAAGAAACTGCAAGAAAAATTAGAGCGCGCCAAGCGCGCTGCTCTTGGTCTAGTAGGTAGAGATTTTGTGAATGGTGGAGATCACGATTGTATTCATAAGTGGATGGTAGAGAACATATGTAGAGAATACTAATCTTAGTTGATGGTGATGCTAGAAAGTGGATTTTATGATTGACGGCGATACATTGAGAGTGAAGGTACTGGTGACGGTGAACGCTGGACTTCATGGACATAGAAGAAAGGTGGAGGGTCCGATTGGTAGTGGTGGAGGTGGTCATGGCGGCCCTTGCTCGGGGACGTGCCATGACCGAGCACTGAGGCAGATGCCCATTATGCTGTACCTTCCTCCCCGCCGCCCGATTCCACGCAGTGATACCTTTAGAGTATACCTTGTGGCTCCGGTCGGCGGAGTTCCCTATAGTCTAGGCATGTTTTAGCCATCCGAACCACTGGAGCTTCGACGTTATAAGACACTTAAGTATATACATACAGGTGTATGTAAACATAGAGGTGTCCCAATGACAGAAAAGCCGAGAGTCGGGATCGAACCCAGAAGGTGGAGGGTAACAGGTTGATGAAAAGGTCCTGGACAGCGGTGATAGGTGAAGGCAGAAAATCATGTAGAGGTATTAGGAGCAGGCCAAAAATCAGAGATGGAGGTGATAGTTTAGGCCCACGTTTGACGGATGGAGTTCATGATTGTAATAAGTAGATTGTGTAGGGGATAGGTGAAGTTTGGATTTCATGATTGGAGACATTAGTGGAAGGTGAAGGTGAGAGGTGGAGCTGAAGGACATGATTGCAGGCAATAGGTGGGCGGTGGAGGTGCTAGGTAGATCGTGAGCTTCATGGATCGAGGTGATAAGTAGTGGGTAGAGGGTACGAGTGAAGGTGCTAAGTGTGCATGGAAGTCATGAGTGGTGACTATAAGTGTAGGCAGAAAGTTGTAGGTAGTAGTGACAGGTCAAGATTATGTGTGAAGGGTGGTGGTGGTCGTGAATTTAGTAATAAGTAGATGGTGTAAAAGATAGACGAAGTGTTGAGCTCGCGATTGAAGTCATAAGTGAGAAGTATAAGTGATAGGGAAAGAACGAGGAAATAATTGCAGGTATAAGGACGGTGTAGGAAAAAGGAGGATTGTGAACATTATGGTTAGTATCATAAGTGGAATGTGTAGATTATAATTGAATCAGAAAGTCCTAGGTGTAGGAGATAGGTAGAGATTATGTGTGGAGGGTAGAGATCACGATTGTATTCATAAGTGGACGTTGTAAGGATAGTTGGAGAAAAAGGACATGATTGAGTGCAATAGATGGATTGATGAACGTGATTGATCAATGTTAGAAGTCATATGTGGACGATTAGAAGCGATATGTGGAGGGTGGAAGTGCTGGTGAAGGTAAATGATAGACTTTATTGGTATAGATGAAAAGCGTAGGATAATAGGTTGATGGGAAGTTCATGGTTAGATGTGATAGATGAAGGCGGATAACCATGGGTGGAGATGATAGGTGGAGACCAGAAGTCACGGGTGGAGATGATAGGTAGAGGCCAGAAGTCATGTGTGACGCTGATAGTGGGAGTTGTAAGGGATAGGTGGAGTGTGGAATTCATGATTGGAGTCAGAAGTGGTAGATGAAAGAAACAGGTGGTGTAGGAGAACTTGATTGCAGGTAACAGATGGACAGTGGAGGTGCTAAATAGTTGTTAAGCTTCATGGGTTGAAATTATAGGTGGTGGTTTGAGGCTACGAGTCAAGATGTTAGATGGTACGTGGAATTCATGTGTGGAGTTGATAGTTGTAGGAAGAAAGTGTGAACAATGAGGTCCTCATTGGAGACGATAGATGGAGGGTAGTAATAATAGGTTGAGAACATTTGTAGAGAATAATAGTTTTAGTTGAATTTTAGGTCATAGATAGAGAGTAGATTTTATGAGTTGAGGCGATACGTAGAGGGTAAAGGTGGAGGATAACAGGTTGATAAGAAGGTCCTAGGTAGTGGTGATAGGCAAAGGCGGAATGTCAAGGGTAAAGGTGATAGGTTGAGATTATGTGTGAAGGGTGTTGCTCATGACTGCAGCAATAAGTGGATAATGTAGGAGATAGATGGAGTGTGGAGGTCGCGATTGGCGGTTCAGGTGCTAGGTAGACGGTCGTAGGTGCTAGTTAGATCATCGTAGACAGATGGTTGTTTAGTAGGTTAAGGTGGTAAGTAAAGTTTATACCAGGTGTGAAGTTGAATTGTGGAGCTCATTATTGGAGTCATAAGTAAAGGATCTAGGTGATGGGTCAAGGGTGTAGATGATCGATGGTAGATAAGAGTTCAATGGTGAAAATGGTAGGTAGTTAGTAGATTTCATGGTTAGAGATCATCGTGGACAGGTGGTTGGTTAGCGTCATAGGTCATGTTGGCAGATGAAGTTTGTTTCTGGTATGAAGCTGAAATATGGAGCTCATTATTGGAGTCATAAGTGAAGCATGTAGGTCATAGATGTAGATGAGCGGTGAATAGTGAAATTTGTGATTGAAGGTAGTTGGTGAAGGTGGTATTCATGATTTGTGGCGATAAGTGATAGCTGAAGAAGATAGGTAGAGGTAGCAGACGGAAGGTGGAGCTGATGGGTGAGCTATATTTATAATAACATATTTCAGTATCATGTATATACCATGAATGTTACGGCAGTTGATACATTTAAGAATTATTATCAATAAAATATTGATAATATTATTATCAATAAAAATAACAATCAATAAAATATGCATAAATTTAAAAATTGGGATTTGAAAAAAAAAGTTTAAAATCAATTCTTTAAATTGTTGCTGTAAATTATATCTGAACATATACAAAGTACCAAATACAAATACCAAATACAAAGTTAAAAACTGAAGCAATGGGGGTTGGCGAGTGGAGCGAACGGGGGGGTACCCCCTAGTATATATATGTATATATATATATATATGCATAATTGTTGTGTAGTTGACATCGAAAAATTTTTGAGTGAATAATGCTTTTACTTGATTACATGATTTTGTAATGATACGTTGACATACATTTCTTTATACTTATATTTATATATATGATTAATTTTGACATTGATTTTTTTTTGAGTAAATAAGTTTTTACTTGATTACGAGATTTGTAGATATATATTGACATACATTTCTCTATATTTGTATATATGTATGATTAAGTTTGACATTGACCCTTTTTTTTGTAAATATGTTTTCATGTTCAATCATACACTATTAGCATTCAATCTCCCCAGTAATTATATAATTACGTATTAGTTGGTACATTCCTGAAAAGAATCATTTTTTACTATCGAGTTGGACTTATGACTACTTAGTTAAACAAAAACAAAAAAAAATTGGATATCTCTTTTAGACGATATCTTCCTCGACCTATGCATAGATTCCTTGCTTGGTATTTTTTGTTGATTATCGCAAAAAAAATTTTTACAGGTTACCGAAGATGAGTATACCCTTTATCAGGTTACTGATAGAATTGATGATTAGACGTAATGCGACGATTTTTCTTTTAGCACGACTAGCTTGTTGACATGAGGTTACGTTAAGGGGTTATGACAGTGTTAAAATTTTGAAAATACCCATTTTTATTTTATTCACTTTTTTCATAGTTAATAGTCTGTAGAATATGGTCCTGAAAGCCGTTTTTGGCTAAAAAAATTTTCCTCGAAGATATTAACAAAAAACTAACAAATCTGTTTCAAGTAAATTTTTGAAAAATCGTGATTTTTAAATATTTTAATTAGGCCAAACTTGTGGAAAGGATTGTTCTAACCCACTTTTTACAGAGTAATTTCATGAGAAATCTTACTGAAAATATGACTTAAAAACCGTTTTAGAAACCGTTTTTTTCTCAAGAGTTATTAATTTAATTATTTCCGTAAAATAAATAAAATCTGTAAAATTAATTTTTCTATGTGTGATTTTATGTTACTAAACTCAATGTGTTAAAGTAAAGGCATTCAACAAATTTGAATTTGCCACTCGAATAGGTTGTGCCTCACAGCGTCTAGTCGAGAATGAAGATTTCTGTTTGATCGGTATAGTAGAATTTTCTGTAAAGCAGCAGAAAGCAGCCAAACAGCTGTATTTCATCCAAGACACTAGATCAGTGCAGTTAGTCTGCTAGCTGCTGTAGCAATGCTTATAACCTTATAGTGGTGTTGCAAAAGTGCAAGAGCTTCTGCAGAGTACAAACATTATTCAGATAAGTATTGGAAACTAATTTGTAATAACAGTGTTCATAAAGCTTTTTCTTTGTTGGTATATTTTTTGCTTTTAGGTATACGGGTGCAAGCCAGCAAAATGGGAGCTTATATTGACTGCCTGAAGTATTATTTTGCATACCTTTTAAGAACTTGAAGTGTATTTAATAATGGTAAGTATTGTATGTAACTGTAATTCATAAACATAACTTGATTATGAATAGCTAACGATAATTTTTATTTTATTTTCAGCTTCTAAATGCTATTATCACACAGCATGACAAGCGCGTACCATCAAATATACTTTATTGCATGTATATTTGAGTACCAAAAGCAAATCAAGGTATGCCGGATATTTTCTGTAAGTACAGCTGAGTACATTTGTATGATTTACATTATAAACTTTAAATGCCTTTTACTCAAATTTAGTTTTTTCATGCTTTTGATGTACTTGCCGCAGCTTTCTGAAGGAACCGTAACATCAATCCGGATGAACCAAAGTGGAAAACCTTCCTAATGAGTACGGTCACAAACTGAGTGGAGCAGAATTGGCAAAAATAAGTTCAAAGTGAATGTTACGTATGTTTACATATGTAACATTCACTATAATTATTAATATTGTCAATATATGTTTAATTAATTATATTAATTTTGTGTTTTTCAGGAATCTGTTCCACTTAGTCTGAGACCAGACTCATAATGAAGATTTGGCACTTTGATTCAACAGGATTGATGGTACGGTTCCATCAGAAACATGCGGCAAGTAAATAAAAGTGATGAAAATCATGATTTTTGGTAAGCAAATACCTTTAATTGTTTTTTAATGTTACACTCACTTTTTGCATATTATTTATGCATAAAAGTGATGTATAATACTTGTATTAGAAAGCAAAAATATAGTTTTTAGAGCACCTATATATCTATTAATTTTTTTCAACACTAACAATTTTTCTTTTTTTTCAGGTTTTAACACTGTCATAACCCCTTAATTTATTATATATGATCTTATTTCTACTCGCACTTATATATGGCGTACTATCGTGAGATTACATTTATTTCTACTCGCACTTGTATATGGCGTACTGTCGTGAGATTACATTTATTTCTACTCGCACTTGTATATGGCGTACTATCGTGAGATTACATTTATTTCTACTCGCACTTGTATATGGCGTACTATCGTGAGATTATATTTATTTCTACTCGCACTTGTATATGGCGTACTATCGTGAGATTATATAATTGTTCGCGTGTATGAGATTCCAGGTTTGAGGTGAGTGTTATTTGTAAGACTACAATTTCCTCTGTCATCGATGAATACAGTTTATTAAGCACACAATGCCTCGTGAATAAGGAGAAATAAAGAAAAGGTTTCTTTCCATGCAAATAGTCGCGTTGTGTTTTTGTTACTCAATAGAGAAGAATTTCTTCTGCTGACTTTCTTTCTACTTGCCGACACCTAATCCCATTACCTGTCGTTTTCCTTGTAATACAGCTAATACGTCTACCGCTAATCTGATATTTTCGGCAGTTAGTTTGATTACGTTGGCGTAGGTTACATTTTCCTTTTTTAGTTGATCCATTGCTCCTTTAAATGAGTCTAGACGATCATCCAGTATGCTGGGTACAATTATCAAGTTATCGGCTAGCACGCTGTTCTTAATGCCCTCATTTCTTCTGTACTTGATAACTTCCATGATGTTTTCTAGAGATGTCGTGTCGTTGCTGGTTTCGTTAATGGCTAGTTGCCATTCATTGTATTCTTCATAGATTTGATTCAACGCGTTAATTTTCTCACTGAGGAAAGTGTCGTCGTTGATTCTTTCCTTTACCTCTGACCCCTGTTGTCCTCTCAGTGTTTCTTGCAGTTGATCGAGTATATTTAAGTATTCAAAGGCTATACTTACTCTTACACCAGTGGCGACAGACCAGTTTCCCAGGGTCAGCGTTACATTATCATTTTGTCAGTATATTATTCCAGGCGAGTAGGGCGATGGTTCTACCGTAACTCTTTCTGCCCCAGTGCTTACACTTGGGATAATAAATATGATTGCTTTGAACATCTTTACGTTCCACTTTTAGTCGCTTATTATTATTTTCGTAAGGCGTTTTCGATGATTGCCTCTAACTTGCTGTTCGAGAGGTGAATAGTTTTCGATGATCCTTTTGTCTTGCTATTTGGTTCTTCCCAGGCTGATGATCTGGCGTTAGACGTTGCTGGCATGTACTCGAGAGTATCGCTCTCGGATTCGTCGTCTGTCAATATTTTAGGAATGGGGGCTTCTGTCCCTCGTATATCGTAGTAATTGTTCTGAGTTGTCCCTGTTACCAGGTGTAGATTTCTCCCTACTAGTGCTTTAGTTACTACTTCTCTGTTGATTATCCGGATCTTGTCTCGTGTCAGCCAACCTTGTTTTGTTGTCTTCTCGTCTAATCGTACTATTTGATTAACTTTTCGCGTGATTGTCGTTTTTCTCGTGTTATTCTTTACAATCTGATCAACCCTGCACTGGTAGAACTTAATGAAACACTTGCACTCCTGGCATCGTATTAATCCTAGTTGCGGCGTTATCTCTAATGCAGTTCGAGTGATACACAATGCTGACAAGTTTTGCTCAAACTTAGGTGCTCTTCGGTGGCATATTATACATCGATTCGCATCATGGTAGACGTAGAGTTCTCGTTCGTAATCACTAATTATATTCATTTTGGTGATTTGTCAGTGTATATCATTAGTGTGTCTCCACTGTTCATCATCGGGCACAATTCTAAAATTACTCGACAGTCTACGCAAGCTTTCCTTATTTTGCCCAGTTAAAATAACGTTATTGCATACCTTGCACTTAAATTCGCACGGCATTTTTGCAATTATGTGTATATTTTTACGTCCAAGTAATTTCTCCTTCTGCTCTTGTGGCAAGTGATGGTAGCAAGAAGTGCAATAGATGTCAGAAAAGTCTATTGTATGTAATACAATTTTTTTATCTATCGAACTTATACACCAGTAGCTTTCCATTTCCATTATAGTTTGTTAATATCTGGTATATTCATGATTTTCTGTTTAATGAGATTGACGTCCCTTAACCTTCTTGATATTCTGTCTGCGTGATTTTTGGCTTGATTGAAAGTATTGTAGGTTTCGGGTTTTCCCATATACTTTCTTACTTCTAATTTAAGCCCCTTATTGAACGCTTTTATTGCCAGTTCTTCTTTAGCGTTACCTAAGTCTCCTAGTTCGTATAATTCTATTCGAGCTAAATTACCTTTGTTGATATAAGCTCCCAACAGTCCTTTAACTCTTTCTGCGTAGTCACTGGTGGTTTCGTTTTTTTGCTGACTTACCTTAGTTAATTCTTGCTTTGTTTCTAATAACTGCACTATTAGAGTGATTTTAGTATTATCATCTAGTGCAAACATTGTCTGTTCATTGGAGGCATACTTCTTATACTTCTGACCCAGCTCTATTATTTGCTATTTGCTCCGTTACTCCTTGGGCATTTACAATTGGGTATAACCGATTTTCGATTACCTGGTATCGCAGTGGTTGCTCTCCCGGTTTGCTTACTGTGATTCCTTGAAGACTTCCGTATCGATCGGTTGTTCTGGGAGGTTTCACTGGTGGCGGGGGCCACAACTCCGCCTTGAACTCCTCCTTGTCTCCTTCAGGCTCCTCCCTCCTTTCGGTTTTTTCTTCTTGTGGTCTGTCCTGTATCGTCCCTAGGTGGATTAGCAGGTGCGTGATTGAGTTCCAGACTGATGCTAGAATGAATATAGACCATCCATATATTGAGTGTAATGCGTACCCATGAACGACCGTGTCTATGCAGAATTTAACAAGTCGCGCGACCATAAATATCCCGATAACTTCCGCGGATACCGATCCGAATGATAAAAATCTCCCCCAAATCCTAGACCAGGTAGACTCGGTTAGTTTCGAAAGTGCGTCTTCGTCAAATAGTCTCGTTACAGTCAACCCGTTCATGTTAGTTTCTCTCCCTGATAGGCTCATCGCTATAGAATTCAACACGGCTGGTCTCTCTACTGGGAACATCAGATGTTGTCTTAGTGCTTTGATCTGTTGGTTAGTGTATACCCCTCCGTCGGCTAGTCGGTTGGGATCAGTGTATTTCCAAGTAGGCGCTATATTGGGCTTTAAAATATTAGGTGTCGATCCCCGCGTTGCGCCCTGGGATACTATATTATACCATTCGTTTTCTAATAAGTACATCAGAGGTATGAGTGTATTGCACGCGATTTCAGTTCCAAAACTTTTGAGTATGTGTGTTTTGGGTGTTAAAAACATGTCTAAACCATTCAATGTTACTGGTAATTCTTGATAACAACTTTTTGACTCTCTCCTTATTGCCTCCACTTTTGCGCATTCCATTAGATGAATTACTTCTCCCGCAATTATACCTAGAAACCCTGTGCGTTTAGTAATTTGATATGCAAATAAATCGGGTGTTACTGCGGCTAGACTTAGGGCGTTACTTAATACCTTTCTTTCGAGTTCACACTTCTGCATTAGCACATCTCGATATAATTGATTTAATTGCTCCTACAGGTGTTTCTCTACGTATACAAATTTTGAATTGACATATGCAAAAATATCCAGATTGCTAGCTGTTGGGTTTTTCATTTTTATCAAATGGTCTGTGCCTTCTCCCGTGATAAAAAAGAGTTTCGGATGCTCAGTTCTAATTAATTCGTACCCGCATAATTTTACCTTAGCATTTGACGAAAATGCGAATGTATAACTTCGCTCGATTCCATAGTATATAAGGGATTTACCTTATTTCCTTTTTCGACAACTTTGTTTACCCTTCCGACAAATAGTTCAGAATAATTCTCGAAATCACACGAACTGCGCGGAACTGGATCCCAAAATGGATTTCCTTCTTCCGAATCTATGCACGATCTTAATGCAAGTACGCACCTCGTCCCCGATGGCATTATTATTTCGTTAGTATTTACATTTACTATATTTTCATACTCCGCGAGAGTGATAGTTACGTAACCGGATACGATGACGTCGGTATATATCCCGTACGTGTCATTGAAATTTCCCGCTTGATCGCAACTCCCGTCCCCCGCAATGGTTCCTACCATTGTTATCGGAGTCACTGTCGTCTCATTGACTTTTACTCCTTGGATGAGGTTGTTATGTATCATCACAGATCCGATCTTATGCAAATCCTCGAACTCGCGATCACTAACCCCTCTTAGATATTTTACTTCCCCTCTATCGATTTCCTTAGTATGCGAGAAGGCTCCGCAATACCTCACCGTTCTTTTTATGCTAATTTTGCAGAATCTCATCCTTTGTGATGCAAACTCATCTAATTGCCATAAGCGCATGTATTCTTGTGTAGCCTTTACCTGCGGAATATCCATTTCACACTCACCGATATCTATTAAGGAGTAAGTAGTTAGATTTGAAACCTTGTGAGCGCAATCATATGCAATAATTGCGTGCGCTCCCCTTCCTATCGCTCCTATTATCAATATTGCCTGAAGCAGTTGAAGGTTCATCTGTAAAAATTGAAACAAATGCATTATTTTAATTCCCCCCTGATTCCCTCTTGTGCATTGGGTTCACGCGTGTTGACGCACTTTAGTTTGCCGTTTATTTATCCGATCAGCTAGCGTATGCTTGTGCGCAAGCGTTCATGCTCCTGTGCGGCAAGATGGCCAGGCGGCTAATCTATTACTATTTGGTGTAAGGGGAACAGAGAAAAAAGGAGAAAAGGAAATTATTTTCTTATACTATTGCTTGTGTTAATGTATTATTTGCGCTAGGTGCTTTGTGTGACATTCTCAAGTGGTTAGTATGTACTGTTTTTTCTTTTGTGGGTCTTAGTTTTATTTTGACATTTCCGTTTTCGCCGACGTCCAATACCAAATACGGTCCGCTGTACTGGTCATCGAACTTGTTTGCTTTAGGGCCTTTGAGTTGCCAAACGTAATTACCAATTTTAAGCGTGTAATATCAATATTTTGTCATAATATCGTTTTGCCCTTTCGTTTGCCTTAATAGAATTGTCTCGAGCTATAGTTTGCAATTTGTGTAATCGCGTGATTAATTCTTTTATATACCCTTGGAATGTGGGTAACAAATCTTCTTTTTCAATTTCATCCTCCGATGGGGTTCGCGCAATTCTTCCAAAGACTAGTTCGAATGGGGTGTGCCACGTAGTTTCACTTACGCTAGTGTTAAAATTAAAAACTGCTAGGTCGGTTATCATGTCCCAGTCAGCTTTGTTTCTTTGCACAAAAAATTTTAAAAATTCCAATAAACTAGAATGCGCCTGTTCTAAGCTCCCATTACTTTGCGGATGATAAGCCGTCGTTTGTGTTTGTTTAATTCGAAAACGTTTCGCGACTCTTCTCATTAATTTACTTAAAAAATTTGTGCCCTAATCTGTTAGTAGCGCGCGAGGTGCTCCGAATATGCATATTACCTTTTTTATTAACACGTCCGCTATGGTGTGTGCTAACATATTTGGTATAGGTTCCACTATCGCAAATTTAGTTAGATTGTCTTGAAAAGTTAGTAAGTACTCATTCCCTCTTTCCGTTATAGGCAATGGCCCGACTATGTCCATGGCTAGTTTGTCCATGCTCCCGACCAGGGTATCTGTAATTAGTATCGGTAGTTTGGTTTTGACCCTTACTAATTTTTTTAATTGACAATCTACACATCTCCTTATGAAATTTTGGATGTCATCCTTTAAATTTTCCCAAAAGAATTTTTGTTTATTTCTTTTGTACGTTTTAGTTACTCCTCTGTGTCCTCCAACTACGGAAGCGTGTGCTGCCTGTATAATGTTATCACGGTCTGTTTCTAGTGGATATTTAATTATACCCAAACAAACTATAATTTTTATTTGGACAGTTTCGAATGCCCTTTTTATGCGTTTAGATATTTTACTCCATTCAACTCATTTGATTATTTCTGTTTTTGAGATACTTACGGTGTCGATGTCTTTATCCCTTAGGAATTCGACTAAATTTTCGCATAAGGTGTCAACATTCTGTAATATTTTGGTTGGACCGACTATAGTTTCTCCTCGGATTGGGAGGGCAATATGTATTTTAGTATTTACCTTGGTCATGGTCGGCTCACCTATTTTTAAATCTATAAACATAGGTAGTTTCCCGCGTATCTGTAATTGGCGTGCCCTTTCATCGCACGGCTTACCTCCTGTGCTGATAAAATAAGCATAATTGTCTTTTCTCATGAACATTTGTTCTTTGCACTGAATTACAGAGTTTTCTCTAATTGACGTGCTACTTTGTTCTTTATCGTTACCTTCTCGAATTCCTTCAGCTGGGAAGGAATTCGGGTTCTGCTTCAAACGCAGTATCCGCTAGTACGCAGGTGGGGGTTGCATCGGTATTAATTTTACTCGTGCTCGGAATTTCGCTAGTGTATACTTCTAAGTGCGTCTCGTTTTCTTCGCGTATGGCGTCTGTGTCTCCTTTCCTTGTCGCGTCGTTATTGATTTTTGACTTCCCCAGTTCTCTTTCGTCTATTATTTTTTCCTTTACCTTGTTTGCGATACTCGTCCCGTGGCCTTGCATCGTACCGGTGTTTGCTGTCCCCCGGTCATCGTGATGGTCAAGTGGTTTCGTCACGTCTTCCCCTTTGTCTGTTGTCGAAGGCGGTGGGTCATTTAGAGTAATTGCCTGGCTCGCATCAGTTTTTATACGTTTATTTGCGGCTCTTTTTCGTGGTGCTAGTGCTGCAATAGCGTCGGTGTATCGTTTGCTCGGCTGTTTTCCACGACATGCGCGAGTTATCATCCCCTGTTGCGGTATCGATTTTTCCGTACTCCGTGTTTCGTGTGTCACTATTAAGGCGTTTTCTATCAGGTTTCTCGATAGTGCATCCGCGATGTTAGTCTTCCCGGGTTTGTAAATTACATCAAATTCGAATTCAGCCAACATTAGCCTCCATCTATTCACTCGCGAATTTGGGTCCTTATGCGTTCGTAACCATTGTAAGGCTAAATGATCGGTTATAAGTTCGAACTTTTTTCCAAATAGATATGGCCTGAAATGTTTGATCGCGCTGACGAGTGCGTTAGCTTCCTTGTTATATGTGTCGTATTTTCTCTCAGCCTCCGTGAGTGTTCGAGACATAGAAGCTACAGGGCGTTCTTTCCCTGGTTCTCCATTTGATAAAACTGCACCGATCGCGTATCCCGAGCTATCCGTGACTAATACGAAAGGCTGCGTAAAATCCGGAAACGCCAATATTGGTTCCTCGCATAATTTGTCTCTTAATTGTTCGAAAGCCGTTTGCGCCTCTTTCGTCCAATTAAAAACAACATCGTTTTTTAGCATTTCGGTAAGCGATACGGCTGTCTCGGCAAACTTGTGTATAAGTCTCCGATAATATCCGACAAAACCTAAAAATTGCTTGATGTTCTTTTTGGTATGCGGAACGGGGTAATTTTTTTCGATTTTCTTGGGGTCTGGGCAGACTCCTTTATTCGAGATTATGTGCCCCAAATAAGCGACTTTTTCTTTAAGGAATTCACACTTGTCTGCTTGTAATTTGAGCACATATTTTCGTAGTCTTTCGAATAAATGTTGTACTCTACTTAAATGCTGTTCGAACGATTCTGAGTGTATAATTATATCGTCCATGTACACGAATAGTTCAGTGCCGATTAACCCGGCGAGTGCTATCGCGAGTGCGCGTAAGAATGTCGCCGGCATTGTCCTTAATCCGAAACTACCGCGTGTATATTGGTATAGCCCGGTATGAGTGGCGAACGCGGTTTTATGTCTATATTCTTCCGCTATCTCGATTTGGTGATATCCAGCCTTTAAATCAAAAACCGAAAAGTATTTGGCTGCGCCGAGCTGGTCGAATATATCAAGTATATTTTGTAGGGGGTATTGGTCGTTTAATGTTTTTGCATTTAATTTTGTATAATCGATTACCAACCTTTGTTTGATTTCTCCCTTAGAATTTGGTTTCTTTGGTACCAGAAAGCACGGGCTACAATAAGACGATGTCGATTTCTCGAGTATTCCTTGCTCGAGTAATTCTTTTTTTTGACGCTCTTGCTCCTCTCTTTCTGGAGGAGATCGGCTATAAGGTTTGGTCGAGACTGGAATCTCGTTAACGGTAGGGATAGTGAGTTTAAGTATTGGTGTCTTTGTTAATCTCGCTCCCTCTATGTGAAATACGTCATTAAAATCTCTAACTAATTCGAGTACCTTCTTTCTTTGTGTCTCTGGAATATGCTCAACGCGTATCTGTTCTAGTACCTCCTGTTCCCTATTTTTACCGTTACAGTACAATATGCGATTTTCTGAACGTTCATTTGTTAATGAATCTATGTATTTTTGCGTTAATATTTCAGTTTCTTTTAATTTTCTACTGAATCTTTTTCCTTTGAATATGCCTTCATTTATGAACTGCAATATGTCACCGAGTATTTGATGCGTTTCTTCCGCTATCTTATTATTTTCTTTAACATTGATTGCGTCTTGCACCGCGCGAATGTAGTCATGGAGGGCATATACTGCCTCATCCATACGTATTTCTTTTTTTATGATTTTTTTTATAGTTTTTTGCAATTTTTCTACTTTATGAATTTTAGCAAGCTGAAGGCTTGACTCTTCCCCTTCTGCGGGTATTACATAAATGCTATCCATCTGTTTTATCGATGGGTTATATTTTTGCATGTAAGCTACGGATTTTTGTGATTGACTCGAGTTTTAATTTTGATTTTGTGCTAGCTTTTGATTTTGAGTTTGATTTTGTAAATACTTTGTTAATTGTTGAATTATACGCGTCTCCATCTAGCTTTGAATACATATTCTTTGCTATTTCTGTCTCACCCTCTCGTGTGAGTGCGTTTGCCGCCTGCTGTAATCTTAGGACAAACACATCCACCGGCATGTTTTTGCCGTCGAATCTTGGCAAGTCCCTCATAGCTTTTTTTGCGGCTTTGCTATGCAATATGCTTACTGATGTTGAATTATACAATTCAGTCATATTTCGTCTTGGGTCTGGCATATTGGGTGTGCTTGTATATCTTATATTTCGTGTGGTAGGATTTGATGTATTTTGTTCGGAAGATACTGCACCACTCAACAAATATGGGTAAGTGTTAGTTGGAAAATTAGTAGTTTGTTCCATTAATTTGTTTTTAGTCCCCCTGTATGGTGCCGTGTGCTTTTGTGGGGTGAAAAAGGGTGTCACATTTATAGCTGTTTTGTGTAGTGGGTAGTTTAATGTACGATGATGTATCATATTACTTGTAGGTGCTGTATTCTACTTTGGGGTACCGTCGTTTGTAGCTTGTGTGTGTGTGTCTGGAGTTTTTGCTAAGGTATTAGAAAAACTCGATGTTGTAGAGGTAAAATGTACGCTTTTAATGTTTGTGTCGGTTAATGCGTATTCTTTTCGTCTTCCGTTATTTCAAACGGATATATTATATCTTTTAGTATGTCTACGTCTACCTTTGAATTTCCTACCCAATACAATATTAGCGGGCTCGGATCGATTTTTTGCATTATAAAATCTGATATTATATTAATAATAGTATTATTTTTTGCTATTTTTTCTAAATCTGCGCGTTGTATCGAATGTTTTAATGTTTCTGAAATTGGATCTAATAGTCTTTGGGATTCCTTGGGAAATTGCTGGGCTTGGTTCTCTACATATCTCTGAAAATAATCGGCGAACTCTTTTAACCCCCAACTTGTTGCGTCCAACTCATTCTCTACCTGATTGAAATGGCTCTCGAGTATAGTTCTCGCCGTGCTTTGTATTCCGTTCTCTGCCATTGCGTCTGCGTTTTGAAAAAAACCAAGACCGGAAAGAGGGGCCCCCAATATCTGTTACGTCCCGGGTGGCGTACAGAGCGTATAACGCAGTAAATGTGTCTAGATGTTACCGACGGATCTATTGTGTGTACTTTTATTTAGCACATTCCACGAAAGCGGAACGTCATAGAAAAAGTGTTTACACAGAGCGACAGGCAGGGTGGAGGAAACATCGACTAGGGGTAATAGTAGCAGTTTTAACTGGGTAGCGGACCCTTAGTAAAGATAAGGTAGCGGATATAGCTTAGAAGTTAGTCCTACCTTTAGTCCTTGCCGAAAGTTACCTTTTGGGACGTCCTTTCCTCAGCCTGGTCCTTCGTAGAGCTACGTCCTTCTCTCAAGATTTAGTTCCAGGATAGGGTGCAGAACAAATTGAACACCCACAATCGAAATAAGAGTAAATAGTGTTTATTCTTATAAGGTTTATACGCTGATTTTATTGTTACAGACTTTTATTCGGTTCGTGACAGAGTTTAAGTTCCAGAGTTAGAGATAAGGTGTCGAGGAAAAAGAGTGATCTTAATCGACACGCGACAAATAGATAAGTAAACACGAGCAGGAGGGCTCAGAGGGTTTTGGTCTTTTAGAGGCGAATCCTAGACAGAAAAGGGTTGGGCGGAGGAGGGTAGGAGGTGTGACTTATTTGTATAACGGTCGATATCGTCGCGACAGTTCTCCCTATGGTCGTGGGTGCATTCAACTCCACCTCTTGAAGCTACTTGTTGCTTCTTCGTTTTCCCTCTTTGGTAGATGAATTTCCTTCCAGTAGAGTAATTGGATTTAGCTCATAGTTCTTTCCTCTGTGTTCGAGTTGTCCTTGTGTTTCTGGAGCTGTCGATGTGCTGTCGGCAGTACCGTCTGCTGATAAGTTGTTTTTGATGATACAGCGAATGTGGTGGCGTTGCCGTCGCTGCTTTACTCAAGTGTTATACCCATGATTGCAGTATCGTCCATAGGTGATTTACCCGGCCGTTACATATACAAGAAAAAATTGTGCGATTATTATGATAGAATAATTAGCTGTTACAATATAAATGAATTACTTAAACATAAAAATCTGAAAAATAAAAGTTAATTTAAACACAGAATAAGTTTATGAAATTGTATATATTCATTGAATGACTTTTGAAATAATCAAAGATTAAAGCTTTCAAAATTTAAAAACTTAAAGCTCGTCCAATGGATAAACCTGAAAGATGTCATGGAATCTCTGTGATTAATTTACTTAGTGAAAATTTAGTTCTTTTCAATTTCCAGAGAGCACAAAGGACAACCAGCTTCCAGAATGTGGATTAGCGATACTTTCTTTCAAGGGAAGTACACCTTCGCTATCTAAAAGGAAAAAGAACATATAAGTTGTTAAGCCCATCTCTTAAAAGGATACTATGAAAAATTTTAAGTTGACACCATTGACTAGTTTTGAATATTCTAATTTTAATACTTTTAAATGTTGATATTTTAAAACTGGTTAATGGCAAAAATTTTAAATTTATCATGGTATCTTTCCGACAAATGGGCTTGACAACTCATATACTCTTTTTACCTTCTAGATAGCAAAAGGTATACTTCCATTGAAAAAAAGGCATGCTAATTCATATTTTAAAGCTGATTGTACTTCTTTCTCTCTTACAATTGAAAAGAACTAATTTTTCAGTTAGTAAATTAGTCAAAGGAATTCTATAACAACTTTCATGTCTATTGGTTGTACGAACTTGGAGTTTTAAAATTTTGAAAGCTTTAATCTGATTATTTTAAGCGGCTAATCTCAATAATTATCAAACATTGTCCTACAGGTAGTACGAACATTTGCGATTGTAATATTTTTTGATTTTTAATTTTGAAATTTTATAAGACGTAACCATAATAAATTTACCACCGGAACCGCGCTAATGAAAAAAGCATGTACTTAGACCCGGTGGTGTTTACAGGAGAACCGGGCAGCGAAATAGAGAGAGAGAGAAAGAGCGAGAGCAAGAATACGGCCGGATCAGACAGAAGGAGCGCCGCACGACACAGCTAGAAAAGAGCCAAGCTAAGCGCAAGGCATGCGCGGCACCGAGAGAGCGGAAGAGAGAGGGAAGCCGCACGAGAGCGAGCGAGAGAGGAGATAGCGGCGACAGCTGAGAGCACAGCACGGCGAGCGAAGCCACGAGGCGTACGCGCGCGAGCAACCGCCGCCATGTTGGCGAGCACTGAAAAGAGAATGAGAGCGAGAGAGAGCGAGATAGACAGAGACAGCGAAAGAATAATTCGAGCGTAGAGGGTGGAGGCACGCGTCGAGCCTCGGACGTTATTGGCGACGAGTGGAGGGCTGCGGCTCGGTCCACAGCGGTACGCGAGCGAAAGATATTGTAGCGTAAACATTGACAGAGAAACGGCAGGCGGAAAATGTACAGTCGAATACGGCTACTGCCAGACAAGGCGAATTAAGGAATTCGAATTTCGCGCGCGAGGAGATGTAATAGTTGAGAGGGCGCTAGGATAAATATGTGCTATATGAGGCTATCACGTGATATCGCGTGAGCCGAAAAGGACAGCTATGGAATACATGCGTGAGAAAGAGACAGAGTTTAGTTCTGCGCCGCGCGATTTTAAGGGCACGAGGCTTCATCCGAACGAGAGGACGAGCAGTCCTTATCTTATTCGAAGTGCGCAGCTTCCCGCACACTAGCTCTCCAACGTTTTCCTTATTTATTTGATTTAAATAAATGCCAGGCCATTAAATCTGACATAGTGTGTATATTATTTGTCGAGCCACCCCGCCTATCCTTCTTCCCAATATCCGCGGCCGTGAGAAACAAGTCCGTGCACCGCTGAGCAGCCGGCAAAGCGGTTGATAAACCGGGCGTCCATATCAAACTAAAAATTTATAATTTCAAACACGGTTCATCAGGCAGCCCGATAATAGGGTGCGACCACGTTGTGGAGCTCTCGACGGCCTTCCCGAGAGAGCACAAAAACCACAACGTCACAATAGATACATTTACTGTTCTTGTCAATTGAGTTCTTCCAGCATTTTTTATAAATAATTTATTAATACGTAATCATAATAAATATTGCTGGTTTAAACGTGATAAATGTTCCAGCTATGTCTAGTTTATTATAAATTGCATGAAATACATGCAATTAACCTTGTCTACGAACTTATAATTTTGACTTTCATATAAATGCTTACACTGTTGACTTCATGCCTTTAGTGTCTAAATATTCAGGTAGGTAACAGTATGAAAATCAGAACTATAAGTTCTTAGATAAAGTTAATTGCATGTATTGTTTTAATATGTTAAAAGAAACTTGTGTGCCAAATTTCAGCCCTCTAGCTGTGATAGATATTAAATGAGTGCGAAGAATATGATTGAAATAAGTAATCATCCACTAGTTACGATAGCTACATTTTGAATATTTCGGTCTTCGCCTGATTTAAAATCTGTTATAGCTAGAGGGCTGAAATTTGGTATAAAAGCTTGTTTTAACATGCTAAAACAATACGTGCAATTAACTGTATCTAAAAACTCATAATTTTGATTTTCATATTGATACTTATAATTATACATTTCAGATAGACAATTAAACTAAAACTACCAATGCAATCTCTTTTTCATTTTTTAAGCAGGCATTTGTCTAACGAATAAACATTTTAAAGTTATGAGGCATTCAAAATTAATTAATCCCTATGATTGATTCAACCAAACACGTTACCTTAATAATGATCAAATCTTGTGGCGTAGGTAGCATAATCTTTGAATCAAAATAAGAACACGCTTACTCTGAACCAGTTATTATTCTAAACTTAATAATAAATTTTCCTTTGATAAAAATACTTTTCACTTCACCAGCTTGTCACAGGAATTCCAATCGTATATAACCTGACAGTTGCGTAACCTCCCAATAGAAATAGGAAAACATCGACTGCAAATTCTGTAAAAGCTTTCTTCGATACTTAAACGATAAAAATAAAACACTTTCACTTGCTTGTCACAGTTTATGATTGCTTTTCGATTGTGTACAAAAGAATTTAACACTGTCTTAAAATATATATTTAGGTTAAATATATTTAACACTGATTTATAATTATTAACAAACACGCCCCTTGATAACATAGACGGGGCAAGTTAGCATTTTTGTATTAAGTTTCTTATAACTTTAGTTTTATGATTGAAATGTGTTATTGGTAACGTACTGAAAATAACCTTAAAGTCTCGACTTCGGGTCAGGTCGGGAACATTATTATTATTGCTAAATAAACTAAAAAATGCACTTTCTTTAAGTTTTTCGTGTATAACTTCTTTATGATTCATTTTATGTAAAAAAAGATAGAGATGAAAATTGTTCAGAATTGAATTTTGTATAAGGTGCATATATTCCCGACTGCGAAATTAAGTTTTTTCATCGTTAAATTGTTAAACAAAAAAAAATTTTTTTTTAAATTTCATATTGCTACAGATATCACAAAAAATAATGTTTTTCATTGGATAAACACCTATAGATGAGTTTTGGTACGAATAATTTAAAAATCGATGTCTGATCTTGATATCTCAAAATGGCGTCTTATTGCAAAATTATTTAGCCTAAAATTTCAACTTCATCTCCAAATTGCCCATGAAACGATAACTTGATCCAAACACCTTTAATCGATAGCTTACGACGTACTTCATAAACGTTAAAAAAAACTTTTTAAAAAATTAATATTTAACAACATTTTTAACAATAAATAATTTTTATTTTCGCCAATTTTGAAGTTAGACGAATGCAGTAAAGTGCATTTTAAAGTACGTAAAAAACCATGAATTTTCATGTCAACTTTGTTTAGATTGGACCAATAGGAACGGAGATACGAAATTTTTTTCAATCGACGCTCACGCCGAAACTACTTAATTATTTTTGATGAAATTTAGTATACAGCTTGCTCAAAAAATACTCTAAATGATGGCATTTTACCCGATAATTGTAATGGACCTATTTCGTGCAAAACGACCGATGAAAGAATGTGAAATTAGCGCGCGCGGACGCGCGGCTGCTTCGGCCCGGTGGCGCGGTGGTGGGGGGAGCGCCTCTGCAGCTTTCGGGAACTATAGATGTTAAATTCTTTTCTCGGCAACCAGAGGTCGTACGATAATGCTTTTTTTTTAATTTTATGTGTTTTTTCTCAGCTTTCATGTCGTGTTAGTGAAATTGTCGTAGCTGCATTACAAATACTCGAAATTGACTTGTTTTCTGGAAAAAAACTTCTATACACTATACGTACATGAATATATTGTGCAACAAAATACATTTATGATTATATATATCAGTACAAGAATAATAACTGCTTACTCTTTTGGTAGTACATATTACTTTTAATGTTTTTGCTACATAGATTATCTTTACATGTATATAGTATACTATAAAACATATTTATGATTATATGCATGTGTTTGTGCGTGCGTGCGTGCGTGCGTGTGTACATAAATAGGTAAAGAACATGTTTTTTATTCATTTATTCATTGACACACACACATATATATGTATATACATACACACATGTATATAATCATAAATATGTTTTGTAGTACAGTATATACATGCAAGGATAATCTGTTCAACAACAATATTAAAAATAATATGTACTACTGAAATAGATAAAAGGTAATTTTATCTATCGTATTTGTATATATAAATACGTACATATACTCCAATACATATATTTAATAAAGTCAGTACAATTTCAAAAATATACTCAAAATTCGAAGCAATAAATTCCAATTGAATCCAACTGATTTTACGGAGATTAATATCTTAATTTAGTATAATATTAAAATAGAAAGCAGTTATTATTCTTGTATTGATATATATAATCATAAATGTATTTTGTTGCACAATATATTCATGTACGTATAGTGTATAGAAGTTTTTTTTCCAGAAAAGAAGTCAATTTCGAGTATTTGTAATGCAGCTACGACAATTTCATTAACACGACATGAAAGCTGAGAAAAAAACATATACAATTAAAAAAAAAAGCATTATCGTACGACCTCTGGTTGCCGAGAAAAGAATTTAACATCTAAAGTTCCCGAAAGCTTCAGCGGCGCTCCCCGCACCACCGCGCCGCCGGGCCGAAGCAGCCGCGCGGCCGCGCGCGCTAATTTCACATTCTTTCATCGGTCGTTTTGCACGAAATAGGTCCATTACAACTATCAGGTAAAATGCGATCATTTAGAGTATTTTTTGAGCAAGCTGCATACAAAATTTCATCAAAAATTATTAAGTAGTTTCGGCGTGAGCGTCGATTGAAAAAATTTTCGTATCTCCGTTCCTATTGGCCCAATCTAAACAAAGTTTACATGAAAATTCATGGTTCTTTACATACTTTAAAATGCACTTTACAGCATTCATCTAACTTCAAAATTGGCGAAAATAAAACTTATTTATTGTTAAAAATATTGTTAAATATTAATTTTTTAAAAAGTTTTTTTTAGCGTTTATTAAGTACGTCGTAAGCTATCGATTAAAGGTGGTTGGATCAATGTTATGTTCCGAATATTCTGGAGCAATTTCGATTGTTCTCGAATATTCGAAACATAGTACATTGTACGAAAAGCGTACTGCGCGCAAGCTGACGGTGTACTTCCTTGGTGTCGACATTTGGCCTAAGGAATGTGCAATGTGAGCCGCAGTGCGATATGCTTCAAGTATACTGAGTATAGAGGGCAAGGGACGCGCGGGCGGAGGTTACAATCTCTGCTGTCAGCGCTAATTGTCGGCCGAAGGAGGCGATCGGCGACAATGTACTTAGTAAATGAGTGAGTCGCTCTTCAGCACTGCTCAGAGTTAGACAGATTTTAAACAGATATACATATATACATATACATAGCAATTACCATTCAATTGGATCAAAGCAAAGAGTTAATCTTGTAAGAAAAAAAGGAATAAAAGTGTAAAGTCACCACTAAAAGGTTCAATTAGGATCATTAATCCCTTGGACCCATAATAAATACATCGATTTATCAATTGAAAGAAGATAGAGTGGCCCAAATATATATATATATATATATATATATATATATATATATATACAAGAAAGTATTTGAATTTGTCAATCCATCATTCACAAATCTACAAGGACAATAAGGTAAGATCTCAAAAATTAAATGTTTAAAATATTCAAAAACACAACAATAGAGTTGCTGCTCAAGACGGATTGACCATCCGATGCTTGCGTAGCAAGCATTGAAAGCAAACTCTGAAAATAATATAATTAGCAAATATTGAGTGTAAACAAAACACTCATTATAGCAAATTGGAGGTCCCACCGAGATCCTGTTTTCAGATTGAGTGTCGGTTCTATTGTTGTGGCTATAGTTTTAAGTGAATATAATAGTGATAGTAGGGAAATAGTCTAGCGTGTGAAAAGACGCTAAAGTTCGAAAAATTCGAAAATGGCCGCCCAAGCAGTGCGCGTCGGCGCGTCAGTCGTCAATGGCTGGAGTAGGTCAATATAGGTATAGCAGCAAGAGGCTGGCAGTGCGCGTGGCTTGGAGAAGGGAGCCGCCATGTTGGCCAGTAGTGTGAATGGCAGTGAGAGAGCTTGCCAGATTTAAATTTAGTCTGAAGAATTTTCAAAGTTAGTAAAGAGTTTTTTGTAAAAAGTAAGTAAATAGTGTAAGTGTCCTGGGGGGGCCCATTAAGGATATCAATGTTAAATTGATTGATTTGAAAAAAGAAAAAAAAGGAAAGTTCTTTTTAGTGTCTGAATAAACATATATTTTGAAGTTTTCATATATGTTTGTTTAATTGGAAAAATAAATAGAGGAATAGGGAAGAGAATAGGTAAAATGAATTAAAATTGATAGTTATCATTTTTTTTAAAGTATATTTATTTGGTCATTGTACGTCTAAAAAAAAGGTAGACTATGAATTATTGTTTTTTTTGAAAGAAATGAAAATAATAGTTATATGATTAAAGGAATTTATATTTAAAATTTTTAGTTGTTACTTAATTGACTAGGAGTTTTGTACTAGCATTAAGAAGGAACATCTTATTGAAGATCAGTGATTGAGTTTATGTGCGAGAGTCCATGTACGAGGGGGGCCCATGTAGAATAGTCCTGTTAAGTTTTTTGATTATCTGAAAATTGACAAAGTGGATTAGGTGTATAGTGAGGAATCAAATTAATGTATGACTTTGGAAATTTTGATTTATTTTTTGATTTTTGATTTCATAGGAGAGTTATTGAATTTTTTGTGAGAATTGCGCCAGTGCGTAATAAAAATTTCGAGCAATTGCAAAATATCAGGTAGTGTCGAAACAGAATTTGGTATTTTGACACATGCTGATGCATTGAAAATTGAATTCGAGTCTTAGTGAGGTGTCGAAATGCATATTCAGCATTTTACAACATTGGCGATCAAAGAATTTTTGTGAACTCAGTATATGCTGAGTAGTTGATTTTGCAATTTATGATTTTGGAATGAGTTTAGAGCAGGATAGAGAATGCAGGAGAGGAATGGATAATTGATTAATTTTTGAATAATATATTTATTATAAATGCAAAGCATAGCCTGCGGGTATTAATGGATATAGAAGAAATCATTAGTTGAATTATTAAATAGAGAAGATATTTATCAGTTGAATTATTGAAAGGAAAAAGTGAATATAGTGGAAAAAGTAGATTGATTGAAGAAATATTGTTTATAATAATTGAATAAAAAGTGTTAATGTGTGTGAAGAGATTCAAGTGTTAGAGAGAGACAGAGATAGATTTTTGACAGATTGAGGTTAGTCGAGGAATCAACAGGTGTTTGATATTATTACTTTTCCCTTAGTAAAGGTTGATAAGAAATGTCATTATAATGCAATGATTAAAAAGGTATTTCTAATTAGTTCAACAAATAATTATGTTAATATATGTGTCATCTTTTACCTCGTAAATGAGTGAATCACAGACACTGAAACAACATGATGCTTATACATGAATGCGTAAACATCTATGCTTGAAGGATCTGTTGGACAGACTACCATTTCTTTAGTGTTTCTTCTCTATACCTTCGATTTTACATAAATTTCGATTTTAATATAGCAAAAGAAAGTTATGATATCAATCAAGAAATTGGCAAGCTTTGTTATAAGAAGCAATTGAGTTAATATAAATAAATAATTGTTTAAATCGGAGAAGGATTATAAATATATATATGTATTCATCATTATAAACACTCGACCAAATTGTGACATGTGAAAAGGTGGATAGCCTGTGAAAAGATACTGTCGGTAGCATTGTGGGAATAACTGCGATTGCCGCCACGTCCTGCGCATTCCAGCTGACGTTTAATGACTGATCACTCTTACGCCGTATTTAGTGTGGGAGGTTAGGTCACCGCACTTCCGGTAAATAGAGCGTTCCGTGACCGGTCACAAACATGCGCAAAGCATAGCACTAATTCGATATTATTCAAAGTTCAATAGTATCCGAGTGTACATATAGGAATGATGTTCTTACATGACATTATCACATGAAAAATGTGCCCATAATATATTACAGGATTGTTTCGCATTATGAAAACTTTTTCGATTATTTATGGAAGCAACGAGCGGATGTACAATCTACTCTACTTATTAATTCAGTAAATTGCGATCCTTATTTCATGAAAAATCTATGTCCAAGACGATCATTTGCAATTAAATATAAGATTTAATTCATACAAAAAATCGATCCCACATTTAAAAAAAACAGTAACAAATTCTAGCATGTAGAACGCAATTTTTTTTATGGAAAAACTTGCCGTCCCGTCCTATCATAGATAATCGATGAACTACTAAATGTCAGTGTAATCAACAATCTCATAAAATTTTTAATATACTTATAATATATGTTTATATATAATATGTATGTATAATATAATATTATGTTAAACTGTGAGAACGATAGCATCAAATAAAAAAAATTCCTTCCATAAAAAAAATTGCGTTCTACATGCTAGAATTTGTTACTGTTTTTTTTAAATGTGGGATCGATTTTTTGTATGAATTAAATCTTATATTTAATTGCAAATAATCGTCTTGGACATAGATTTTTCATGAAATAAGGATAGCAATTTACTGAATTACTAAGTAGAGTAGATTGTACATCCGCTCGTTGTTTCCATAAATAATTGAAAAAGTTTTCATAATGCGAAACAATCCTGTAATATATTATGGGCACATTTTTCATGTGATAATGTCATGTAAGAACATCATTCCTATATGTACACGGAGAGAATTTTTGTAGCGCTGCAGCGCCAAACGGGAGAGCGGGGAGTTACGTACAGCTTCGTACTGCTGCGCTCTCATTTTAGGACTGCAGCTATCCCTTCCACGGAACTCTCCAGTCCTAAGAGTAGGGGAATGCTACGGTCTCTCGTACTTATGGAGCGCAGCAGTCCCACACGTGGGAACAAATGAACTTTATGTCATCACAGGGAGGACAGATTCCATGCTCGGATATATAGCATGTATAGTATAGAATTTCGCGGTATTAAAATAGAAAGTATAATAGATGATACGGTATACATATAATTCAGTTATATTTTAAATAAAATAATACTTTATTGAAAAATAATTATATTACATATCTTATTACAATAAATTCAGTATCTTTTTTCTTACTATATAAAACAGGATAAAAAGTCGGCAAATTGTTATAAGCTATAAATTTGTAAATTTCTGTAGGTTTGACTATAAATGCATGGAAACGGTCATCAAATGTGATTTCCCTATATATTTGAATATAAAAATAAGCTCTTTCTTCAATATTTACTATTTCTATAATTTTTCCAAAATCTTTTTCTACATTCGAAACATCAATCAGAATAAATGTATTTATTGTATACGCTGTGCCGTAAATAGTCACGTTATTGTGATAAGTATAATTATTGTAATTTTTTAATCCGTCACAATTAGTCGATTGCTTTGTTATGTGTGATTGCAATAAGGAGCCGAATGAAATTCTAGCTGCTGATGGTTTAATATCGAGCATCATTTTACACATTGCAAAAGATTGTTTGTTCGCGATTGTAACTAATAAATTAGTGTTGGAGCAAGTACTCTGAGCGTTAAGTCTTATTTTTCTATGATAAGATTCGAATCGCATTCCCCAAAAGTTGATGCACGGTCCATTAGAACGTAATACATTTGGATAATGTGTTGCCAAATGCAGTTTATAAGGAAGTGTGGATTTGAATTTCAGATATTGTTTATTATGTTTATCAATGGTTCTTTCTAAATTATGTGTTAAAGAATCGGTTATTCGCGGCGATGTAAGAATATCTATTATACGGCGCATATATTTGTAAAGTTGCCAGTGTTCATCATTTCTTGGAATCAAATCGCCTATTATTATACCTAAGAATCGAGATAAGCACAGAGTTTCCATAGCAGACATTTTTAGATCTTGTTTATTTTTCAATCGGTCTTATTTTATAATGGGTGGTTTATTTGATACCTCTAAATGGCCGAAATCGAAAGCTTGAATCCTAGCATTTAATAATGGTAATAAGAAATAATTTTTTTCGAATATGAAGGAATATAATATTAAACTTAAATCAAACATGCACATTCCTTCTATCACATCGTGCATTAAATCTAGCGTTACATTTTCACAGATATGAAAGTTATTGACCTTATGAAATGCGCAAGGTTCCAAAACTCCTTTATTATTGACTGGATAGGTTTTACAATATTCGTCATATTCGTTTTTCTTTCGCAGTTCTAATTTATCTTCAGTAGTTTTTAAAGCGATAGCCTTTCTATCAGCTTCACATACTCGGCAACAAAAATCTGATTTAAAAGATTTGACAAAACCGAAAATTTCGTTCAGACCAAGATTATCCCCGAGAATCAGTACTAACTGAAATTTGATTTGATACAAACGTTCGCTGATGGTAATAATAATACCAGTTTCTTGCAGATAGTTTAGTTCATTTATTAAATTAGAGAAACAGTTTTCATTTGTTGTCTTTTTTTTATCTTGCGATCGAATTAAAGCTACGAAAATTATGCTGTCTAAAGTAGAAGCTAACCACGAAGGTAAGCATGCGATCGTCGCATATATTGCACCGAATTTATTCATACCAGCGTGGCTACCCAGCGGATTTCCCGTTTCCACATCGTCATAAAAAACAAATAAAGGCATAACTATATCTTTATTAAATTTCTCACTGTACTTTCTTTTCCACAATTGGCTTTGCAAAATGTTGGTTACAATATTACTCGACATTGACACCTGTTTCATATAATTGTAGATTACACTAAACATACCTGGAATTTCGAGAAAGTTTTTCAAGCTTTTTCTCAAAGGAATGCATACACCAGCCAAAGACACTGGTGCTACAACAGACTTTTCATTTAATAAAGTGTATTCATAAGTTGATCCTATAGCAAAATCCTGCGGTTCAATCAGACCTTTTTTCTTAAGAACAGTCATTCGCTTATAGTCTGTATCTATGTGATTAAATATTTTTTTATAATTTTCAATACAATTTAACACGTCTCTTAAAACGAAATCATTAACGTTATTTTTTTTTAAGATTAGAGTAACATCTTCTTTCATAGATTCTATCATGCGTTCACATATAAAATTTTTCCAGTACAATATAACATCTTGTACGATACTTTTTGGCAGAATTGGATCTGCGTACAGTGTTAAAAAAAATGCAATCAAACTATCTAATAACAATGAGAAATCCATCGTAAAAAACTTTGAAAAGTCCAACAAATTAATTAAGTTCTATACATACAAAATTAAGTTAAGTAAAAAATTAAGTTAAGTACAAAATTAAGTTAAGTTCAAAATTAAATAATTGATTTATAAGTACAAAAATGATCACAGAATTGCAAATAACGATGCTAGATAATAATTATGCTTTACTAAAGTTATTGAACAACTTTTGTTTTTCGTGACTGTATAGGCCTATTCAATTTTGTAATGAACCTACTTACAAATGCAGCACTATTGAAATGGGTTAAACCAAATATCTTTAGTGCTATAAAGTGCCACAATGGCTCACTGCAAGAAGGAAATTTACGAAGAGCTACGTGTATATGAAAACAATCTTGCACTGCTTTTACAGGGTCAGAATAAAAAATATCTTCATTTTGAAAAATGATATAAGCCTTGGTTGTTCTAAAATCTCCCACAAAAACCAAATAAGGATGTATAGGTTGATTAAACTTTTTCAGCGACTGAACGTATTCTTCTTTTTTATCTTTCAGCTCATCGACATTCTAAAAACATGAAAAATTATATAGAAATATAATATTATATTATATAAATATAGTGTAAGATTTTATAATCTTTAAGGAGACCTAACCATCTTATATTAGCAAAAAAATCAAAAAAAGTGAAGTGTATATACCTTAATATACAGAATAAAATGATAGAAAACTTGTTCTTTTGTAAGAATAAACGTTTCTTGAACAAGTCTCTTTTTTTTTATGTGATGATTTCCATCCATATGATTATCACCTTCTACATTATCATCATCTTCTTCTACTTCCTTTTGCGTACTCGAAGTATCCTCAACTTTTCTACCGGTACTTATTTTTTTTGAAACCTGCATAAGTAAAGGTAATAGCCAAAACGCTATTATATTTGTGCAATCTCCTAAAAAAACATTTGTTAGAGAATCGCCCATATATATAATATAAATTATTAAATATTTTATAAGTTACCTTCTTTCAATATCTGCTCATGATCCTTCACAAAATTTTTCAAATCTGGATTTCTCAAATGTGGGCTAAGAGCATATTCACAAATTTTTTTAGCGGTTGCAGGCCATTTAGTTTCAAATATTGATAATACGTTCAACGTAGGATCAGTTGAGAATTTCTGACAACGTATAAGCTCTTCTATAATCCTTTCGAAGTCTGATTGCAGCTACAATAAAGTATTCATAATTTAAAATAATAAAAAATGTATACATTTTATTATAAAAATAAAATTAGTACTTTACCAATGCAATTGCCAGAGGAAAGCATAAGCAAGGAAAGCTATTTAAAAACGTATCCACTTGAATATTTCTTTTCTTATTTTCTAACTTTGTCAGTAGAATCGTACGCTGCTCAAAATCTGCTTTCCAACTTTGAATAACTTCTTCACTCTTATATTTGCTACGATCTGGATCCGTCAAACAATTAGTCACAGGTTTCTTGTTTGATTTTCTAGATGGTGATTCCTCGGTAAGCAACTGAGCTATTCTTAAGCGACTTCTGACCTTCTTATACAGATTGTACACACTTCCATGAGTACCAATAATTTCACCATATTCTTTTTCATATGGAACATAAAATAAATTTGCGTCTTCCTTTGGAAACAATTCCTTAAAATACTGTTTGTATTCGCTAAACTGGTTTGAAGTTATGCTGCAAGTACAATCAAATTCATATAATATATATAGTGTTACGTTACAAGTTCTGATAAGTCTCATGCATCATCAAATGAAGAATAATAATATAATATCTACTATAGACATGTACGGCAAAAGACACTCACTGGAAAGATATTGGATCTTTCTCTATTAAATGATGAACAACAATGCGTGTTAATATATGGATATCTAATTCTTGTGTGTATTTATATATGTTTAAGAAAATTTTTCCTTCCAGATTGGACATTAATAAATTATACAGAGGATTCTGTGGATAAGATACCTCTTTTTCTATAGAAAACAAAACAAAAAATTGCCTAAGAATGTATGATGTCTATACATACATAAAAAACTATTTATATTGAAAGTAACCTTGAACTAATTGTGCATCCGTTACACTTTTTGCAACGTTTGATTCTACGGAAAGAGCTGAATCTTTGGATAAATAATTATTTTCCTCTATCGTGAAAACATTGGAAGGAGGAAGAGATATATTTATGTCTAAATTTTCTTCAAAAAACTGTTGACTAGTTGATGTAGTATCCATTGCATGTTCACTAATTGTAGTCTTAAAATATTCGAATTTTGTGAAAAATTTTAAAAACTGATTATGGTCTACAAATAGAGTAGCTAATTGTTGTAAGTTGAGATCTATAAAACTTTTGTCCGTGAGACTCATACCTAAATAAAAATCAATGATGAATATGTAAATGAATCATGCAAACCAAATCTTATCACACAAAAAAAAGGTTATAGGTTAGAAGGACGGAGTCACATTTGTAGGTTACATTGCACTATACTTTACCATTAAATAATGGCCTCAAATGACTTAACTCCTCATTTTGAGTGAAAAAAGCATCCATGGTCGTTTATGAGCGATGTACCTACACAGCACTTTTCACATAAAATTACGCAGCAACAACGAAAAAAAGTTCGACACGCGGCATCGTTCAACTCTCACAATGACGGTTGAGAGCATTCCATGAACGCATGGACTGCCGCGCTCCTGCTGTGGTAACGCTGCGCTCCCGCGTTGGACCGCAGCGCTACCACAGCCGGAGCGCGGCAGTACGAAGCTGTATGTAACTCCCCGCTCTCCCGTTTGGCGCTGCAGCGCTACAAAAATTCTCTCCGTGTACACTGGGATACTATTGAACTTTGAATAATATCGAATTAGTGCTATGCTTTGCGCATGTTTGTGACCGGTCACGGAACGCTCTATTTACCGGAAGTACGGTGACCTAACCTCCCACACTAAATACGGCGTAAGAGTGATCAGTCATTAAACGTCAGCTGGAATGCGCAGGACGTGGTGGCAATCGCAGTTATTCCGACAATTCTACCGACAGTATCTTTTCACAGGCTATCCACCTTTTCACATGTCACAATTTGGTCCAGTGTTTATAATGATGAATACATATATATTTATAATCCTTCTCCGATTTAAACAATTATTTATTTATATCAACTCAATTGCTTCTTATAACAAAAACTTGCCAATTTCTTTATTGATATCATAACTTTCTTTTGCTATATTAAAATTGAAATTTATGTAAAATCGAAGGTATAGAGAAGAAACACTAAAGAAATGGTAGTCTGTCCAACAGATCCTTCAAGCAAAGATGTTTACGCATTCATATTGATATAGATAGATGAAAATTTCAAGTTATTCAGCTTCATGTATAAGCATCATGTTCTTTCAGTGTCTGTGATTCACTCGCATTTACGAGGTAAAAGAAGACACATATATTAACATAATTATTAGTTAAACTAATTAGAAATACCTTTTTAATCATTGCATTATAATCACATTTCTTATCAACCTTTACTAAGGGAAAAGTAATAAACGTACACAATAAACCTGCTAAAATATTATTTATATTATTATTGAAAGTTTGACTTTAATTTACATAATGAAAATAGACTTTTAGAATAAGCACTCTGAATTTTCACCACATAAGGGATATCGAGAGTTTAAAAATTAACTTTGATTAACATAATGAAATAACTGTATAGATAGAGAAAACACTTAGAATTTTTGTGACATTGAGATATCAAGAGTTGCAAAATTAATCTTCAAGTTTTATATGAAGAAACGACCTTATACTTGCCAGCTAGCCTTTTACCTTGAAAAGGTTTTTTTGGGGGGGGGGGGGGAGATTTCACTACTTTTAAAAAGTATGTAATACCTAAATTACAAAGACTAGTTAACATCAACTGAATAAGTTATAAATTTAAAAATTAATGTGTATATGCTCACTGAAGATGGCCGCGGCAGTAGTACTAGTATTTGTCACTAGCGCCCTAGTTCTAAAAGTGTGCGCGCGTGCTCAGTCTGTGGCGTCGGTAAGTCGCTCTGTAGCCCTGGGGTTATCGACGTTACGTCTGCTATACCGTCAGTGTTTAACCTCTCGCGTGATTAACTTTGTCGCTGCTAAAGTATTTTAAAATTGTTGCTACGGGATCGAAACTCGTACTCAGGAGCAACTATGGATGGTCAGCTACTCCGAGGAGTGATTTCTTTTGGGACTTGTACACTGTGGTGATGGGAAACTTGTGCTTTCCCTTGGTCGATCATTGCTGTTTGGAGTCAGATAAGTTATTTTTTTTTATTTAAATTATTGAGACTTTTTGTTGATTTAAAGCACCGGTGCTTTGTTAAAAGAATTTTGTCTTTTTGTTTTCAGGTCACTGGGTCAATGCTGCTTCGAAATTTGTGTGTTACGTCTTAAGAAGATTTTGACGTCTCCCCTGGAATGGCATGCCGAAGCTAGTGCACAAGTGTTCGCTAAAGTTATTTGTAGTGAGAAGTACAACAGTGTTGTAGAGTGTTTTAATAAACATATTTAATTAATTTACATGACTTGACCAGTGCTTTTGACTTTTTGTCGATTTTAAATTATGTATGTAAATCACTATGGTGTTTTTCAATAATTATTGTGTGAATTTGTGGATCTCAAGTGTGATTTGTCGAGAACAAGCAAAAAATGGTGTAGTTATTTTCACTTTTTTCCTACACATAATAATTTAATAATAATTCACATGATAATATAATTCACATAATATATATGATAATTCACATAATAATTTAATTTATGTTAAAGTGTTTTGTGTTGTTTGGCTCTGTTTCCCTGGATTTGAATGGACTTATTGGTGTATGTTTATGTCAGACCTATCTGATTGAGTTCGTCTTTTGGAGCAAAGGCCGTCTCTTTCAGATTGCTCTTCCTGGGTTCGACTAAGTGTTGATGTGTAAATAGTCGGTCTCAATAATTGTGCACACTGAATTTAGTTTGTGCGTTGGCTTAATTATTTGTTTTATTGCCTATGGAATTGATAATGACTTTTGGCGACCAAGTTTTGTTTGAGCACGAATAGAGGAATACTTATGAACTCAGTGCTTCGTGCAAGTGCGTTGCTTTAATTTTTCTAAATTATAGTTTGAAAGTTTTATTTGTGGGTCCAATATGGGACATTAATAATGCTTTTGGGGTGCCTGTATATTAAGTTAACTATTTGCTTGTTTTGTTATTTGACAGACTCCTATGCTAAACTACTCTGTGGTACGTTAAACTATTTATATTGAGTTTGGGGTATGTGAAAAAGGCGTTGGAAGTGCAAACTGTGAATCTTTCAACGTCTTTTATCTTGGTACACTGTGTTGAATTACGTTCAATGTTTTCTATTATTATTTACACTCTGTATTATAGCTGACAACCTAATTTACTTTCATCGTTAAATATTTATTCATCACAGCCATAAAATTTATATATACTGAATTTACTGCTAAACCATAATATCAAAGAAAGTATAAAATATATATATAATATCAACTTCCATTTGGTCCCATTAAAAATGGAATAAATATCTGCAAAAAATACATGTTTACAAAGACCAGAGCTTATATATAATAACTACTGTATTAAGGTACTAAAAAATGTATGTAAAATATCCATAGATTTTAATCACTACTATAATAATGACTACATATAGAAATGAGAGCGAAGAATATAATTGAAATAAGTAAGCTACATTTTGAATATTTCGGTCTTCGCCTGATTTAAAATCTGTTATAGCTATAAAAGCTTGTTTTAACATGCTAAAACAATACAATTGAGTTTATCTAAGAACTTATAGTTTTGATTTTTATAGTTATGCACCTGACAATTTAGACCCTAAAGCCATGAAATCGATGGAGTAAGTATATAATATACACATGCTGATTATTGTATAAAACATTACTGTTGCATCAAGCAAGAACATTCTCTATTATATGAACTGAATAATCTCTACAATCCAACAAAATAAAACACTTTCACTAGCTATTCATAAGAATCCCTTTCGACGAACAGCCTGAGAGTCTACCTCCCAGGAGACGATAGGTAAAGTTATGAACTATTCATATACACTTAAACAACTTAGAAACTTTCATGCATGAGCGATGCATATTCTTGACACTTCACTAGCTTCTCACAATAGAAAATAATTTTTTCCTTATATAAACTGAATATTCTCTGAACTAAGAAAATAAAACACTTTTACTATCTATTCATAAGAATTCTTTTCGACGTACAGCCTCAGAGTCTATCTCCCAGGAGACTATAGGAAAAGTTAACATAAGCACTTCCACAATTGTAGAAACTTTCTTGCGTGGAAGATTGAATACAATCGTAACACTCAACCAACTTGTCACATCACAAGAAAATTATATAAACAGGAAATTCTGTATAAATTTTCTTTGATTCTTGAAAGATGAAAATACAACACTTTTACTAGCTTCTCATCAGGATCCCTTTCGACATACAGCCTGAGAGTCTACCTCCCAGGAGACGATAGGAAAAGTTATGAATTATTCATATACACTTAAACAACTTAGAAACTTTCATGCATGAGCGATGCATATTCTTGACACTTCACTAGCTTCTCACAATACAAGACAATTTTTTCCTTATACTGAATATTCTCTATGTTGAAACTTTCTTCGATTCTTGAACCAAGAAAATAAAACACACTAGCTATTTGTAAGGATCCCTTTCGACGTATAGCCTGAGAGTCTATCTCCCAGGAGACGATAGGAAAATTTAATAATTGTTCATAAGCACTTGCGTGGAAGATTGAATATAATAATAAAAAACTTACACTTCTGCTAGACAGGTATAAACTAAAGAAATTATACTTTTTTCACAATGCTGCAGATCTCAATATCAGACCTTCTTTTATATATAAACTGACAGCTTCATAACCTCATAATCTGAAAAATAACAGAGAATATTTAAACAAAGAATCAGTTCACAAATTCTTTATTTATATTGAATATCTATAAAAAATAAAACTAAATACTTATCTAATTATATAAACTATTAGTTGATGATTGCTTCTGATTGCATAGAAAATCGACTTTGCTAAACACTTTTGCAACTTTTGCAACATACAATTGAAGGAGGCTGAATCCCTACCAGCAAAACCTGAAGAATTTAGCTGAATTCATAAATTTTATGGCCAGGTCCAATGTAGAAGAGACACGCTTGGACCTGGCCAAGCAAAGAACACAAGAAGTGTTTCACGGAGAAGATGCTCCAGAAGGAGAGGATCCTCCACAAGGAGTGAATCCACAGAATTAATGTATAATTTTTAAAAAATATACAGTATAAAATCTAAAAACTTGTGTATATTATTTATACTTACAAGATACTTGCGCTTATGACAGCTATTCTTCTAGAAGTCCAAAGAACTTGATAATTTGTAATGACCAGATGGACTGCAAATTTTGTAGAAACTTTCTTCGATACTTCAATTGAATTGTCAGCCCAAATGCCCAAAAGCTTTATTTTTATTATATATATATATATATAATATTACTATAATGATAATATAAGGAAAATAAAATAGAATAATTTTAAAATTAATATTTATTTTTGTTGTAGTAAAAAAGTAAGTACAAAAAAATTACTCCATCAGGTTGCAGAAATCCTCGTACTAAAAATAAATCAGAACAATTAATATTTAAATTATAAATATAACCTCAATCAGAATTATTACTATGCTTAATCATTTTTATATTTTTACTTACCACAAAATATTGATTTCTTTGGGTATAATTCCAAATGAATAATTTTATTGCAAATGCAATGCAATATATTCAATAAAATATATACAGAAGGTTTTCTAATCACTTGAAAAACTTCTGCAAAAAGAGAGTGCACGATGATGCAACGCCTGACAGGCTTGGTGCACTGTTTTGATGCTGTTGACAATTGACAACCCACGCCACGAATAAGAGAGGAGAGAGAGATATTTGGAAGTTTTAGAAGTGCAATCTCTGTAGGCTGCATAAGAGGCATTAGTTAATTTTTTATAATATTTATCCTTATAAGTATTATCAATAATTATTTTAACAATATAGGGTTAAAATGATAATATAATGAGACGCTAGCATTTGGAGACAGCACAATGCTAGCATAGTGAGCGCATATTGGTGCAAGCATTTGCGTTGACACAAAGAATGCATAATGACGGCACGCTGTGCTCTCCGAAAAATGACCAAATCGTGACAGCACTATGCTGGCACAATGCAAGCACGGCGTGACGGCACGGCGTGCTCGGCACGTGCTGCTTTCTGGGTAGGAAAGAGTAGTGAAAATTTATTGAATTAAGGAGGTTCACTAGTAAACAGAAATAACGCTAAGATATTTCTGAAATTGTGTATGCGGCTAGATATATACGCCAAAAGCCTCTCAAAAAATTTTCAGAAAGCTGGGGTACTTCCAAGTCAAGAAATAAATGTTTAAACTTTTTTCATTTTAACATGGGTTCTTATGGGACTGTATGCTTTTGATACACCTCACACAATTATTAACGCCAAGTTTGGGTCCGGAATTTTTTATATGATAGAAAAACATTCAAAGAATGCGTATCAATTTAATAAATGCTCCGAGGGTACTCACAACATTAACAATAAATTCCGAAATGCCGAAATAGTAGGTCTTTTCTTCTGCTATGAACGCAACGTAAAAGAGCTGGCAACGCTGCAAGAGAGGTTAGGTAGCACGCGCGCGCTTAAATTTTCTATGAGTGCTATATATCTATACACGTGTATATACGGGATCATCTGTTAGTTATTGAGTTTTAATAAAGAATATAGTATGCAAATATAATAGGTATATTAAATAATGTAATATAATAAGAGTATGAACTAATAAAAATCAATTTTATTTTAGTATCACAAAACACTTAAACGTAAACGAACATACATTTCTTACTTAACCAATATTATTACTAAGTACTTAAGCTAATAAATCTTGCTTTATAAAAACACTGAATAAATTAATAAAACATTTGAACATAGAATTATTTAAAAATTCTGGATATAACAAAACAGCATTTTATGTTACTCTTACAAATAAATGATATATATTATTTTACTGTTCTTTTATAACGCAAGCTAAATGCTTTTCTAAGAAGACGTATATTTTGTTTATAACAGATTTATTGACGGTAACTCTCACACAGCCTGCTTCATCTTTACCAAACAACTTTTGTAAACCAATTAATCTTTCTTCGTCATACGCTTTTTTAATCATTTCATAATTTATATCAGCTGCAACTATTCTTTTTCTCACAGTTAATGACGTACATTCGGTTATCACATTCAGTTCTTTTAAAGCATCAGGTAATTTTTTGGCAAATAACTCTTTGTCTTCAATTCTTTGGAAAGTAAGAACTTTTTCAAGAATATTACTTTGGCTTATACTAAAGTTTTGTAAAACTGTATGTAACAATATTACATCCCCAAGAGCATTATGCGCTTCACTTATATCTATACCCATATGACTTGCAAGCGTTTCTAATTGATTTTGACCCTGACCTTTTCTTTCAATGCGTTTTTTAATGAGTGGCAATGTATCTGCAAATCCAGAAACAATTGACTTATAGTGCCTTTCTAAAAACGTAGTTCTCATTGCTTGTAATAACCGAGGATAATCAAAGTTAACATTATGGGCAGTTAATACACATTTTTTTTTAAATAAACACAAAAATTCGTAAAAGGCAATCATTGCCTCTAATAACGAAACCGTCTCAACTGCATTATTATGCAATGTCAAATAGCTATCGTCATACCGTAACCCAGTTTTTGAACTGGCTTGTTCATCTATTCTTTTAGTTGGTTTCATGTACGTAGAAAACGTGAAATCTTCGAATTTTGCTGCGATTTGCAGGATATCTGCACTCTTGCTAAGGCCGCCGGTCTCTAAATCAAAGAGTATCACAATTGATTCTCCATCATCAATATTTGCGATAGGAATAATTAAATCTATACTGAGAAGTCCCACATCAGACTCATAAGTTGGTCCTTCTTTAACCTCTTTGTTTTGTCGTAATTTAGTCTTACGTTTTTTTAAAAATAAACGACGCTTTTTGAAAGTGTGCGTTAATGATTTTTCATATCTTTCCTTGGAATATAAATCTTTTTTTGCAGTAAATTTTTTGGTATGTTTACCTGGTGATAGGGATAAATTTTTAGCTAAATTGACTATGTACTGCTCACCATCATTCTTTTTATTAATAGCACAAGCTACTCTCATATCACCAGATATAGACATGCTGTATAACTTATTTTTTGGTGCTTTGCTAGTAATTATACAGTTGAGGCTTTCATTGGCATTGCTTGAAGCGCCAGCTGAAAATAAATTTGTTTTCTTTGAAAGATTTTCAAATATTTCCTTCAACCTACAAAACAAATTAGGATCTGTGAAGCCTTCTTTAATAACTTTATGAGAGTAGAGTTCTGGATTATTTTTGTAACCGCACCAAGAGCCACAATTTTCGTGGTCATTAAAACAATGTCGTGGAATATTGTTTATATCACGAGCCATGTTCACACTATTACCAATATTCTGCGATATACAAAAATTGAAACATCTTTGCAAGTATTTTATAGTTTGCGCAGTGAGTTCTTTAAAATTGTTTTTGATTTTGTATAACGCGTTTACCACGCCCTTACTCGTATAATTTTTATCGGCTTGCTTGACTACTTCGTGTGAACAAGCATTTCGAATAGCATGAATCGAGCTACTATCATTATCAGCGATTATAATACCGACTTCAACATTAATTTTTTTAAGAATTGAATTGTCAGTAACTAATTTCTGTGCGGCATAAGGTTCCATACCTTTCGCAGAGCCTTGAAAATTAAGCCGACAATCATGGTCACTCGGTAACCTGCCTCTATCACACGTTTTACACTTTCTATTTAGTGTCATATACGAAATGACTTTTTTGCTAAAGTGACCAACTAATGCGGCAGTGCCTGAAAGACTATCGTAAGTTCGACCGGTGCCTCTAGTTGTCCAACCTATATCGAATGATGAAGCTATTCGCACAGTCTTATCTTTAGAATACTGAAGATTTTTACAATATTCAGGAAAAATAAAACTACGGTCTAAATGACTAGGCCTGAAAAAAAGGAAAAAAATACAATAAGATTCAAATTCGTTTCTAGTTTATTTTCTGTGATATACAATTGTTTTAGTTCATGAAATATCGTGTATAAATTACATTTTATTCTCAAAATCCATTATACGATATTTATCATGATTATAAAAAAACAACATTAATAAATACCAAGCTTTCTCTTTAAGAAAGCAAAAATCAAATGTAATTAGTGCAATTAATTGATCAAAATATTTATTTATACAATTTAAAAAAAGAGAAAGAAAAAAATCAATAGATAAATTGATTTAAAATAACCCCGCACATTGTAATGCTATTGTTATAAAGCTTACAATAACTTAACAATGTCCTTTTCATGTTCTACAGTTTTCATTCTTTCTTCTTCAGCTGCACGTAAACAACTACTGTAGGCCATACTCTCAATGACTGAACCAACTTCCTTCTCATGATCCTTGTATGTTGCCCAGTGCAGATTTGGAATATTTAACGAAGTCAACACTGTGTTGAACTGCAAATTTCCAATGCCAGCATTTACGATACCTTAAAATTTTTAATTATTGTTAGAGCTATATAATGTACGTATCTACATAATTATACAAATGAACATTTATACGTACCTATTACACCTTTTGTATTCGTATCATAACGCTCGTGTTGTCTCGATTTATCACCACTTTGTTTTATAGAGTCTAATTTTTTATCAATACACACATGCTTTTTGTCCGTTTCAACTGTAGTGATCACTTTACACTGTTGACACTTGACTTTGAATACGGACGCTAAACCGCATTGCTTCTCACTTATAATGTTTGTTAACGAGAGCACAGATTTACACAATTTGCAAAACAATTGTTGTCCAAGTGTTTTTAGATGGATTATTCTTCTCCCTTCCAATAAATCATCGTTACTTGAATGAATGATTTGACAATTTCCATCGTTTTGCAGCTTACGACTGTTGAGGTTAGAATTGACTCCGACTGTGTGTCCTTTAGTACCGTAAATGTTCCGTAAATTTTTACCCAAGTTTCGGTCCAAACATCTTTTCTTGTACACTTTTTCTGTCACCCTTTTTCCTTTCCAAAAGAATCTTGCACGTTTGTTTTCGCTATCCATTTCTTCTAACTTTTCACTTTGCTCATGCATATTGACATTAATGCGTCGCACCTATAGCTTTCTACACGGATAAGTATACCTATATATATTACATGACGCGCGCGGCGTTGCCAGATCTACTACTAAGCTAGTCAATCGAGTTGTTCAAGCATACTTTGACTTATGCAGTCACTAGTGAACCTCCTTAAGTAGGAAAAGTGTTGTGTAGATTGACAATAGTGATTTTGATTTATTGAATTTATTTTGAATTGAATTGGAGTGTGGGACAAGCAAGTTGATAATTGCATGAGTGACGTTAATGTGAAATTTTATAGGTGGAAAAGAGAGTTGGATGAATTAAATAATAAATTAATGTTATTTTGTTTTATTTAAAGTAATATACATTTGAGGAAAATATTTTTGTGAAAAGTGTGAGGTTGTAAGATTGAAATCTTGAAAATTTTTGATTTTTGAGGGATAAATTGACGGTGTTTAGTGAGATTTTTAGTGAATGAAAAGGATATTCATGTATTGGATAGTTTGTTTAAATAGTAAGAGATTTATAGCTTATTTTTGTGAAAATTGTGTGATTATTTGAAGGAAGCGAGATCTGGGATTGACGATAGTGAGAGATTAGCGTCGAGAGTCAAAGTTTTTAAAGGAATTAGTGTATTTTTGAGTGTTTTATTTTTGAGAAGGTTTAGGAATAATAGGAAAAGTTATTGTTAATGAAAATTGTGCATAGAGTTGTTTTTATTAGAAAAGATTGATTGAGAGGCGTACATTTGTGCTGCGCACTTGGTGTGTCAAGGAAGAAACGAGTGATATCGAGAGTTTTGATTAAATTTAGGGTGGATAGTAATAAAAGCTAGTGAAAGGGGTAAATTATGAATGTTTAAAGTGATTTACTTACATATTCAGTGATTGTTGGTTGAAATAGTCGAGGTTTATCTTCCAGAGGCTCGCTTCTGGTCCTCGTCTTCAAGTTTTTCTGGAAAAAATAAAAAGAATAACAGGTCTCAAAGTATCGATACTTTGTCTGGCAATAGGAATTGATGGAATTATTAATTTAAATTGATTTTTTGTACTTATCTGATGGTTTTTTGTAGTTGTGAGTTAGAGTCCGTAGTGTTGATTTTGGAGTTGCACTTTTTCCCAAGATTTATGTAATATTGAGGAGTTTTAGGCACTGTATACTTGTAGAGGAAATACTGAAGATTGTTTTTAGTACGAGTTTCGGGGTCCTACGTGTTTATTTAACAATTTAAAGTTTAAACAAACTTGGCTTGTACGCGCGGGAGAGGTTAGTCAAGTCTAGTATAGAAAGACAACAATATATGTATACAGGTGCAGGGAGTTAAAGTATAGGGAGAGAAAGTTACTAGGAGTGAGTTGGCACTAGTGTTTGAACTAGTGGACGGCCATTTTGGAGCGCGAAAATTTGAATTAGGAAATAGAACTTAGAGAATTTTGAATGTTTTAGCATAGGGAAAATTAATATTTTATAATAATAATTAATAATAATATTTTTGAACAATAAATAATTATTTTTATGTATGTAATATCTATATATTTTTATGATTTTATATATTTTATGATTTATTTTTGAATATGTAGTATACAAAGGGTATACTAGTATTAATAATAATTCATACTTGTGACATATTTAATAATATGATAATAAATGAGAATTTTTATTGTTAATTAGGGAATTATTTAAATAGTAGTTTTTGATATTGTGGGATATTGATTGTTTTTTTTGAGTGCTTTAAGTAGAGTAATTATAAATTATTGAGTTTTTTGGAATAATTTAATTCATTATTGTTTTTTTTCTTCTTGATAACAATTATAGTTTTTTTATTGTTTTTAGCTACTATATAGTTTTTTTTTTGCAATTGAATATTTGTTGTGTTTTTTTTTTGAATATTTTAAAACTGTTTTAAGGTAATTTATTTAAGAAAAAGTAGAGATATTTTGAAAAGATTTATTTGAATTAGTTGTGTATTTTTGAGGTATTTCAGTGGATTTAGTGTTAATTTATAGTATATTAACTTGATCAAGATGACGGGTACAGGAGCAGGTGATGCGACGGGCCTGGATGCCACGAGCACAGCGTTGATCAATGGATTGACGAACTCTTTTACACTAATGAATGTAATGAGTGGCATTCCCAGTTTTGATGGAAAACACACGAGTTTGAGAAATTATATTCAAGATTTGAGGAATGCTAATGAGTTGGTTACGGATTCCACGAGACCACAGTTTATGAGAGGAGTTTTACAGAGGATAACGCGTCCAGCGAAGAAGAGTTTAAATAATAAAGAATTCAGGAATGTGGATGATTTAATAAAGCATCTGAAGCAGAGATTTGGCCCAGGAAGGGATTTTAGTTATTATAATAATAAAATACAGAGTATTAGAATGAGACAACAGGATACAGTTGGTGATTTTTATGACGAGTTAAATGTGTTGTTGAATGGAGCGAGGAGTGTTTTAAAGGAATTATATGGTGATGATTATAATGAGAATATGATGGAGCCTACGCAGAAGGTAGCGATTGACAATTTCATTAGAGGATTACATCCAGGATTATCGGATAAGGTGGATGCATCGAAGCCAGCAACGTTAACAGCAGCTTATGAAGAGGCAGTACGACTTGAAGCTAGAATGGAAGCGATCTTATAGAGGTAGAGGTCATGACAATTATCATAATAATAATAGAAATTTTCATCAGCAATTTAATAGGAGTCACAATGAACCAATGTATGGATTTGGAATGAATTATGTTGGGTATTTGGAGGCTAAGGCACCAGAAGAACAACAAGCTAGTGGAGGTAATTGGCAGAATGAAGATCAACATGATAATAATAGTTATGGGCAACAGCAACAGAATTTTAGAGGTAGAGGAGGTTATAATAATTATCGTGGAGGTTATGGTAATTTTAGAGGGAACTTTACTAATTCATATGGAGGAAATAGTAATCAAGCTGGTAATAATAATTATAGAGGTAATTATAATAACAGTTATAGAGGTGGTTATAGTAATTACAGAGGCAGTAATGATAATAATTTTAGAGGTAGGGGTGGATATAATAATTATCGAGGTGGTACGAGTCAAGGTAATAGAGATTGGAATTCTTGGAATAGTGAAGGCAATAGTGGATATAACAGGAGGTTGTTTAATCCTCAGACGGGTAATTTTAACAATTATGTACAGAGACATCCAGATCAGAGAGAAAATGACAGCAGAATACAACAAAATTGGAGAAGTCAAGGTCAGGGAGGAGAAGGTAATTCTGGTCATTTAAACTACCAGGAGGCTCGTCAAGACAGAGTGGCGAGCCTATTACCAAAAGCATTGGAGCAAAAGCAGCAGCAACAACAGGAGCAAGTGAGGAATTTAGACGTCAAGAATTATCAGCAGCAAATAGAGTGTTTAATGCAACAGAAAGGGAAGCTATTTTAACGGGGCGCAGTCAACAGAATCATATGGTTCAGCCTACAAGACAAGATTTGGAGAATATTTTAAGGAAAAGGATAGAGTAACTGCAGTGCGAATTCATGTGCCAATTGGAACGGTAAGACCGTGGGTGACGTTTATGTTTGATTGTGGAGCTGGTGTGAATTTGATTAAATTGACGGTTTTAGATAAGGATATGCCTATTGATACAGATGATGTTATTGGTTTAGGAGGAATAACGAGTCAGATTATATATACGTTGGGTTCAGTTTATTTGAAAATTAGAAATTCAATTGTGAAATTTAATGTGGTGTTAGATGAGTTTCTAATAACGAATGATGGTATTTTGGGAAGAAGTTATCTGAGACAAGAGGAGGCTGTAATCTCTTATTATAGTAATACCTTGATGGTGGCAGGAGATGTGATGAATCCAATACCATTTTTGATGGAGAATGAAGAGGAAGTGAATTATAATAGACAATGGTTACAGGTACAAAATGGAGATCAAAGATTGTTATCAAAGGAGTTGGTGAGTGTGAACAATGCAGATGAAAGGGTTGGTAATCAAATGATTGACTCAGATAAAATGGTTTACAATATCAAAGCGAGAACGAGGCAAGTCATACAAATCAATTTGATTCATAGTGATTTGAAGGAAGGTTATGTCTCAAGGATTGATGTTGGTAATGAGAATGTGTTTTTGGGAGAAGGAATAGTAATCAATGAAGATGATACTTGCAAGATTTTGGTTATAAATACGGATGAAAAGGACGTGACTATAGAGGTGAATCCTAGGGAGTTGATACCATTTGAGACGGAAGCTAATTTCTTAGAGGAACCGGATAGTGAGTTTGAAGGTCAAAGAATTGTAGATGATACAGAGAGGTTACGAAGGGTAAAGGAGGTGGTTAGACGACAGCGTTTGAATAAGGAAGAGTTACAAATAGTTGATGGTATATTGGAGGATTATTTAGACAGGTTTTTATTGCCAGGGGATAAGTTGCCATGTACTGACATGATTCAGCATTATATATTTTTGGAGGATAATGTTTCAATCAATACTAAACAATATAGGCATCCGCCGAAACATAAACAGGTGGTAAAGGAGAGTGTTGAAAAGAAGTTGAAGGATAAGATTATAAGAGAATCGAATTCACCGTGTAATTCTCCCATATGGATTGTGCCGAAAAAACCAGATAGTCATGGTAATCCGAGGTGGCGTATGGTTATTGATTTTAGAGAATTGAATAAGAAGACTATTAGGGATGCTTATCCATTACCAAATATTGCTGATATTATGGATCAATTAGGAGGAGCAATTTATTTTTCGATTTTTGATTTGGCGAGTGGTTTTCAACAAATTCCTATGGCTCCAGAGGATTGTTACTAAACAGCTTTTTCGACAATTAATGGCCATTATGAGTACACACGTATGCCGGAAGGTTTAAAAAACGCGACTGCGACGTTTCAGAGATTAATGGAGTAAGTTTTAAGAGGTTTGCAGAATATAGAAATGTTGGTGTATTTGGATGATATAATTGTTTACAGTAGAGATTTAGCTGAACATGAATCGAGAATTAGAAAGATGATGGAGAGGTTGAGAGAGGCGAAATTGGTATTACAACCTGATAAGGTGGAGTTTTTCAGGACAGAGGTTGCGTTTGTAGGACATATTATTAGTGCAAGAGGAATAGAACCGAATCCGCAGAAAGTAGAAGCGATTACAAAGTTGGCGACACCGAAAAGTGCTAAAAGTGTGCGAGAAATTTTGGGTATGTTTGGTTATTATAGGAAATATATCAAAGATTTTGCAGTGATTGAGAGGCCTATGAGGAATTTGGTGAAAGATGGTGTGAAGTTTGAGTGGACAGAAGATTGTGAGAAGAGTTTTCAAACTTTGAAGGAATGTTTGATAAATCCGCCTATTTTACAGTTTCCAGATTTTGAAAAGGAGTTTATTTTAACAACTGATGCTTCAGATATAGCGATTGGGGCAGTTTTGAGTCAAGAAAAGGATGGATTTAAGCATCCTATTCAGTTTTTATCGAGAACATTGACTAAAGCTGAGAAAAATTATTCAACGACTGAAAAGGAGTGTTTAGCTGTGTTGTATGCATTGCATCAGTTTAGACCATATCTGATGTGTAAAAAGTTTACGTTGGTTTGTGATCATGAACCATTGAATCGGATGCATACGAGAAGAGATCCAGGACAAAGGCTTATGAGATGGATGTTTAGATTTACAGGGTACGAATATACTTTTAAATACAAGCCAGAAAAGTTGAATAAGAATGCAGATGCTCTTTCGAGGAATCCGCCAGAAATCAGTGAAGAACAGATTAACAAGAATTTACCAGGGATTAAAATGATGGTAATAGAAGAAAAAGAGAAATCTGATGAGAATAAAACGAAGAGCATTGTGTCATCAGTGAAAAGCAAGATTTTTAATAGAAGTAGAGTACAATCTGAAGTTGAAGAAGTGAAAAGATCGAGAGGTAGACCTGTAGGAGCGAAGACTAATAAAATGGCACCAGAGTTGGATCATAGTGTTATTGCTCAAAGGACTAGAAACAAGGCTCAGGTTACATCTAAAGTTGCAGAATATATTAAACAAGGAGCTTTGCCGAAATCAACAAGGTCAGTGAAAAGATCGCAGAGTGAAAGAGTTTCGTCGAGGTCAACGTTATCGAAATCTAATGATTTGGAGAATAGTGATAGTGATTCAAATGTATCAATGAAAGTGAATTCATCGAGAGGGAGATAGAGTACGACAGGATTATCAACAACAGAGATTTATAGTAGTGAGAAGGAGAAACCGCCTTTGAAAGATCCGAGATATAGTGGGATTAGAATGGAAAAAACGACAGATGTTTCAGATGTAGAAGGCAGTGGTACTGATGAAGGTGAACAGAATAGAACTGTGAGGAATATTGGAATAGATGTGAGTGAAGTTAGTCAATCTGAGAGTAGAATGATTACAGAAAGTGACAGTGAGCGGAGTATTTCTATTAGAACGAGTTTGAGTAGAAGAGAGGTGGAAGAAGCTAGTAGGAAGTTAGAAGAAAGTATGGCTAGACATCAAAGTGAAGACGTTGGAGTAGAAGAGGAGGATAAAGATTATGATATAGCTATTACGCATTTTTCTGAGGATGAAGAAGTGAATGATGAGATGAGGTTTAGGTTGCATGAGTTGAATCCGCATTATGGTACTGTTCAAATGGATGAAGTTTTAGGAGAAAAGGTTAGAGAGTTGATAAATAAAACACAGGAGAAGGTACAGAAGAGGTTGGATAATGTGAGAGATTCTTTGTCAGATCGTGATACATCGGCGACTAGTGAGATAATGATATTTCCACCTAGAGAGAGAATTTCAGAGACAAAAAATTGGTGATATAAAACCACAAGCGAAGAGTACACCTGGTAGATTGGGAGATGTTAGAAGAAAATCAAATGTACTTGCTGATGTGAAAGAAAAGGAAGAGAATACGTATAAAATTGAATATTCGAGACCAGCGGAAGATACATTACCTGTGATATTGATGCCAGATATGAATGATTTGAATGATTTGAACAAATATGATAGTGGAAAGTCATGTGGAAGAAAAACAGAATATGATACTATTGAAGAAGAATTAGTTGAATCAGTGAAAAGGAGTAATGTGTTGAGTGTGAGGGATTGTTTGACTTATAAAAAGGATAACATAGTTCATTTTATTACCAGAGATTGTGAGGCAGATACATCAATAACGAGATTGTTGAATGATATTGGTGCTATAGATTTGTTCAATTTGAAAAAGAAGAAACCTTTTGTGGGTCAGATATTAATAACACCTTATAAGAAGCATAATGTTTTTTCTTTAGTAGTGAAGGAAAAGCAGTTTATAGTCCGAGAGTGAGGGAGTTCAAAACCTTATTAACAGGAAGTTCGTGCAAGAGTTTATTTTATCGCTGAAATATGTTGGTAGCCACTTACTGAAAATAGCCCTAAAGTCTCGACTTCGGACCCGATCGGGAACATTGTTATTATTGCAAATTAAGTTACCAAAATGCATTTTTTTTCCGTTTTTCTTGATTAACTTTTTTGTTACTCAATTTACGCAAAAACAGGTAGGGGCAAAAGTTGATCAGCATTGAATTTTCTATAAGATACATATATTCCGAAATGCAAAATTAATGTTTTTCCCGGCTAAATTATTAAATAAAAAAAATTTTTTTTCAATTTTCACATTGCCATGGTTTTTGTGAAATATGATCTTTATTTATTGGATTAGCCCTCAAAGATGACTTTTAGTACAGACAACGTAAAAATTGAAGCCCGATCTCGATATCTTAAATTGGCGTCTTGTTCCAAAATTATTTAGCCGAAAAGTTCAAATTGATGTCCAATTCGATCCAGGAACGATAATTGAATCAAACTATGTTTAATCGACAGCTTACGACGTAATTAACAAACGGTAAAAATAAATTTTCTTAATATTAATATTTAGCAACATTTCTAATAAAAATTTTTTTTTATTTCGGTCAATTTTGGAGTGAGAGAATCGCGGCAAAATGCATCTTGAAGTACATAAAAAACCATGAATTTTGATATAAATTTTGTTAAGATCGGACCAATAGGAGCCGAGATACAAAAATTATTTCAACCGACGATTACGCCGAAACTACTTGATATTTCAAGTTGAAATTTGGCACAGTGCTTCCTGAAATCATACTCTAAATGATTACATTTTACCCAAATGGAAAAAACATGTAAATTAAAAAAAAAGCATTACCGTAGGACCTTTGGTTGCCGTAAAAATAAATTTGCATCTAAGCGCCGCGCGGCTTCCCCCCCCCCCCCACCACCGCGCCGCTCGGCCGGAGCAACGGCGCGGCCGCGCGCGATGAATTCATATGTTTCATCGGTCGTTTTAGACGAACTAAAGCATGTAGAGCTATTGGGTAAAATGTAATCATTTAGAGTATGATTTCAGCAAGCACTGTGCCAAATTTTAACTTGAAATATCAAGTAGTTTCGGCGTAATCTGCGGTTGAAAAAATGTTTATATCTCGGCTCCTATTGGTCCGATCTTAACAAAATTTATATCAAAATTCATGGTTTTTTATGTACTTCAAGATGCGTTTTGCCGCGATTCTCTCACTCCAAAATTGACCGAAATAAAAAAATTTTTTATTAGAAATGTTGCTAAATATTAATATTAAGAAAATTTATTTTTACCGTTTGTTAATTATGTCGTAAGCTGTCGATTAAATATAGTTTGATTCAATTATCGTTCCTGGATCGAATTGGACATCAATTTGAACTTTTCGGCTAAATAATTTTGCAACAAGACGCCATTTTAAGATATCGAGATCGGGCTTCAATTTTTACGTTATCTGTACTAAAAATCATCTTTGAGGGCTAATCCGATAAATAAAGATCATATTTCACAAAAACCATGGCAATGTGAAAATTGAAAAAAAAATTTTTTTTATTTAACAATTTAGCCGGGAAAAACATTAATTTTGCATTTCGGAATATATGTCTTATAGAAAATTCAATGCTGATCAACTTTTGCCCCTGCCTGTTTTTGCATAAATTGAGTAACAAAAAAGTTAATCAAGAAAAACCGAAAAAAAATGCATTTTGGTAACTTAATTTGCAATAATAACAATGTTCCCGATCGGGTCCGAAGTCGAGACTTTAGGGCTATTTTCAGTAAGTGGTTACCAACATATTTCAGCTATAAAATAAACTCTTGCACGAACTTCCTGGTAAAATCCTAGGACTCCCGGACTATTAGTGTGGTAACCTTGAAAATGTGAATAAGTGTTTGGGTAACTTGAAGAGAGTTTTGGATTACAGGCATGTTGGGAGTTTCAGAATTTCCAGGAAAGGAGATTTAACGGATATATTGGAGCCTGGGTTGACGAGTGAATTATTGAAGAGGCATTTTGATAATTCGAATATCATTGTGACGGTTTGTTATGGAAAAGTGGAGTTACCAGCTGAAAAGAACAGGAGGAAAATAATAAGTGCGTTACATGATAGTTTGACAGGAGGACATAAAGGGATTAATCAAACTTATCAGAAGATAAGGGAGAGATTTTATTGGCCAGGTATGAGAAACGATATTCAAAATTATATAAGGAAATGCAGTGGTTGTCAAGAACAAAAGATTGAGAGGTTCAAGATAAGGGAGCCAATGATTATAACGGATTCGCCAATTGAAGCGTTCGATAAGGTTTCAATTGATACGGTTGGTAAATTGAGAATAACGCCGAGTGGGAATCAGCATTTGTTGACCATGCAATGTAATTTGACCAAGTATTTGATTGCAATTCCAATTAAAAATTTATATGCGACCACTATTGCAGATGCTTTAGCGAGGCATTTGATTTGTAGATTTGGGGTACCGCGAGCAATTTTATCAGATAGGGGTACTAGTTTTTTGTCTGATATAGTAGAATCAATGTTAAAAATTTTTAAAATTGATCATTTAAAAACATCAGGTTATAGGCCGCAAACGAATGGTTCTTTGGAGAGGAGTCATGCACCGTTAGTTGAATTTATTAGAATTTATTCTCAAAAATATGATGATTGGGATAAATTAGCGCCTTTTGCTACGTTTACTGATAATACGAGTGTTCATACGGCTACGAATTTTACGCCTTTTGAATTAGTTTTTGGGAGAGTAGCGCGGTTACCAATTAAAATTCCGTCGGATGAAAAATTGAGAACTTATCATACTTATATTAGAGATTTAGTGTTGCGTTTGAATGAAATGAAGATTTTAGCGGGAGAAAAACAAATTGTAGAAAAATTAAAGTCAAAAGAAAGATATGATAAAAAAACTAAGGAGTTTAAGGGTAGAGTAGGAGGTTATGCACGTATTATTAAGGAAGTGAGGACCAATAAATTTGACCCATATAGAAGTCAACCTTTAAAAATTGTAGAGTTTGTTGGGAGAAAGAATGTAATATTGGAGTATCCTGATGGGAGGTGTATTAGGAAGCATATTGATAAATTAAAGGTTGCAGAGGAGGACCATAATTTTGATGAATCAGAATTTTCTGGTTATTAATTATAATATAATTACAGGATGAAGTGTTTAGTTGGAATATTTATATTACTGAGTGTAATGAATACCATAAACAGTGGACCTATATTTCAAAATGAAATATTGACCCCGAATCCTGGAATTTATTTTGAGAAATTGGGAAATGTTCGTACAGAACGTGCTTTCTGGAAGATTAAAATCTTCATTAAAGTGGATGAACTTTTATCATTTCATGGACCTGTGAAACATTATAAGGAGTTAATGGAGGAATGTTCACAATTTGTAGACCAAACCAAATGCAGAAGTGCATGCAGATATAATTGAATTGAAAGAACAAAATTTGAATGAACTTCAGGAAAAGATACGTGATACTGTTAAGACTATTGGACAAGTTCAATTTCCTATAGTTAAGGACCCGAGTAGTATTAGAATGAAGAGATTGATTCCATTAGGAATAGTTGGTAGTGTGAGTAAGAGTTTGTTTGGATTAGTAACTTCTGATGATATTGACAGTGTTAACAAAAATATAGACCAAGTGTTTCAAGATCAAACAGAAATGGTACATTTGATGGAGGAAAATTCTAATATTGTTTCGACCCAATTTGAGGAATTGTTTAATGTAACTAGGAATCATCAAATTGTTTTACAAGCTTTTCAAGCATCTTTGAATAAGGAAAATGAGCAGTTAATGTATTTAATGTATAATACAGCATATGTGAGGAGATTAGATTCACATATGGACCATTTGATTCGGAGTAATGAGAAAATTCTGGATGTATTGAGAAAATTGAAGGAAGGGAGAGTTCATTCGGAGTTGATTAAAGCAGATATTTTAGATAAAATAGTTGGAGGTATACAGAAATTTAGCGGTGATTTAGATTTTCCAATTCCAGTGGAGCATATCAGGAGTGAGGAAATTGTGAAGATTTCGAAAGTAGATGCAATTCATCAGGATGGCAAGACCATAATAGTTTTATATGTACCTTTAGTTGATAGAATTATCAATTATAGAAAATGCATAGTAGGCTGCCAAGTTCTGCATCCATTTTTAAAAAGTGTCAGGATGCCTTGCTCTACCATTGGAGAGGCTCAAGACAAGCACAATGGATTTTGAATTTTTGAAATCAAATAATATTTGATAGTCCCTCCGCGACTTCAAAGTTCTGTGACCTAGGAAAAAAGTAATGAACAGGGGAACAGAACAATATGCATCATTATCTAGCCATAAACATCCCGCCAAGCTCGGTAAGATCAGGTACTTGGGGTCTCCGGCATTGGGACTTTCTCTCGAAGGGTGCTTGCCAGATGCCACCGAAGCCTTGCGTTTACCTCTGCATTTTCTTTCCTCCGAATTTTCTTTCCTCCGCATATTCTTTCCTCCAAATTTTCTTTCCTTCGAATACAATTATAATACATTTGAGTATTTTTACGATAAAATTCTAATTTTGACCACAAATTATAATAGAATATACAACATCACATTTCAGAGCACATTGCAAAAGATATCTTGTCAATGCATTATATTGTTTATATGAAAAAATCTATTAGGTCCGTTATCTAGAATATTGAAAAATAATCGATACGTATTTTTTCTTTTTGCAATTAAACAATTATTAACAATGCTACGGCACATTGAAAATTTCGTGACGTCACGATGTGAGTTTCGGTATGGGCATTAGTATATCTATATAGGTATGTATCGTGACGTCACGAAATTTTCAATGTGCTGTAGCGTTGTTAATAACTGTTTGATCGAAAAAAGAAAAAATACGTATCGATTATTTTTCGATATTCTACATGACGGACCTAATAGATTTTTTTATTTAAAAAACATATTGTGTTATATCTTATAATAAACTTTTCACAATAATTTAAATTGACTTTTATTTATTGCAATGAATATAATTATTAAAGTTTGGTTTTATTCTTAAAACATAAAATTTTTTTTATATAAATAATCAATTTATTAATAACAAATTACATGCGATAATTATAATATTTGTTCACTAAAAAGTTACTACGAGCATTATAAAAATATTCTTGAATTTACTAATTTTATGTGAAAAATAAAAAGGGATGTAGCTGAGAACGACAGCACGTATTTGTACCATGTGTTCGAAAGTCTGCGGGAAGGGGCTAGGGCTCTTAAAGTATCATAGCAGCTTAGCCCTGAAAAAAATTTGACATTTTACCTACTTTTTGAAGCGAAGTCCAAAACTTTCATTTGATTTTTAACCCTGTTCTGAACATTTTTTTGGTGAAATTCTTTTTGGAATCATTTTTGCATGAGTGTAAGAATGCTTTGTCAAAATTACAAGGTCGTAGAAGCAGTAGAAGTTACCTTAAATGGACTCCAAAGATGAGCAGTTTTAGTCAAAATATGCACCTGTTCACTTGTTTAAATATTAAGTTATTTACACCAAACTTGTTGCAATCGACTGCTATTTGCACGCTGATGAGACTGAGAAAAAAATTTTTTGAGAAATGTCGATAGTTTCGTAGTTATATGCGCATACTTATTTGCCTGTGTTAAATCATATTCAAAAAAAATAAATCGCGGAGGGACTATCAAATATTGTTCGATTTCAAAAATTCAAAGTTCGTTGAGCTTGTCTTGAGCCTCTCGAATGATAGAGTAGGGCATCCTGATACTTTTTAAGCATGGATGCAAAACTTGGCAGCCTAATGCATAGTGTTAACATACTACAAGTGATTAATCAGAATATTAAGGGATCGTTATGTATTCAACCATCTCATGAATATTTAGCTTTGAGCAGTGATCAGGATTTAAGTTTGATCAAGACCCAGATGTGATATGTATGGAGACCCATTATGCACATATTTGTCCAGCATTAGAAGCGTTACAAGATACTTCAGCTTCGAGAGACTGTGAAGTCAATTTGTTATTGAATCCACATAAAAAGGAGTTTGATAATTGTGATATCAAGTATCAGAATTATTTTAGGACCCAATGGAAGTATTTACGTGGTGATAAATCTTGGTTATATTCAATGTGTGAGTCTGAAAAAGTGAGGATTACATGTACGGATAATCAAGAGGTGAATTTAATGCTGAATGATACAGGAGTTTTAAGACTAGCTTCTGGATGCAAAGGGAGAACAGATAATGTTGTAATATTTGGAGAAGAGATCAGAAATGATGAAAATTTGTATGTGTATAGACCAGATATTAGTTTAAAATTCAATGAAATATATGAAATATTTAATAAATATCATTCGTATGAAATGAATGATGATGAGATGAAGGAGATCATTGGACCAGTGCTTACTTCAGATAAAGTGAAATCATTACATGATATTATGATTGAAATGGACCATATAGGGAAGCATAGGAGAGAGAGTTATAGTTCGAGAAAAATTTTCTATGGAGGGTTGAGTTTGCAATTGATAATGATTATGTTAATAATTGGATTAATTGTTGGGATGAAATGTGGGGTAAAATTTCCATGTTTGAGACAAAAGATCAATGAGAAATGTTATGACCATGAGTATAAAGTAGTGAGGAAAAAATGGAGGAATCGGTCGGGTAGGGTTGATTCTGGTAAAGGTTGTGAGACAAAAGAAGTTGGTGTAGGAGATAATAAAATTGTTATTGACCCAATTAATAGTACCGTGAATGATTCACATGAAGTTAGCATTGATAAAGATGATGTTGTTTTTAAACATAATGCTGAGCATTGATGTTATATATATTGGACCAAAATTTTTTTTTTTAGACCCAGATGAATTTTTATAACATGATGTTTTCATCTGTTGTAAATAGACCAATTTGACCCATGTGTTCGTCTTTGTGCTTTTGTTTCTTTTTGTTTTTTTGTATTTTATTTTTGTATATGTAAATTACAGGGGAAGGTAGAGATGTCTTATCGCAGAGATTTGGAGATGTTACATCGCAGAACTGTAATATTTTACTTTGAGGGATATGCGTCTTTAACTCAGATGATGGATATGATACCACAGATTCCGTTACCTGAGGCAGTTTATTTTAAACGTGTAAAGAGAATTAAGAACATGAAATATGTTAACAAGGTGATTGTGAGATATGACAATGAAGAAACTGCGAATATTGTGCAGAGAAAGAAACAAGCTCAATTTTATAAAAATATTGGACCATTAGATTTGGAGTTTCATGATAAAGATAATATCAGTAATGAGTTCTCATTATCTAAAATTACCAATGGAGCAGCTAGGAATTATGAAGAGAATGTTTTGACCAAGAAAAACAAAAATTTTAGACCAAGACCGAATGTGGTAGAATCTGTTAAAGAACCAAAAGTGAGATCAGAGGTGCATACTGTTAGAAAGGAAAAATCTGTGAAGAAGGGTAATAGGTTGTTTTGCTTATTGCCGTGGGAAGGAACAGATGCAGAAAAGGATGATATGTTCTTTAAACATTTTATGCAATTTGGCAGTATTAATTATTATGAGACTGTGCGTAATAAGCAAGGAAGACTGTGCTTTGGTTTTGTGCAGTATTTTGCGGATGCTGATGCTGAACATGCTATGCAGAAGTGTGATTCTATATACAGACCAACCATTGCTGCAGTAAAAAAGGATCCGAAGAATAAATTTCCTGCGGGAATGAAGAAATTTCATGATTTATGTGGACAAGAGATTGATGTACATGTATTTGCGTTACATGAGGATACATGTTGGAAGGTGTTGCAGTATAAGAAGAACATAGAGAGGGTGAAGTTTTTGGAAAAGAACAAGGTAGTTGAAGATCTCAGAGATGTCATTGCGTTAAGGAAAAGATCTAGGAGCAATGATGAGAAAGATAAGGTGATATGTGAAAAGATAGGAGCGTTGGAGGTGAATAGAATGACATCATCTGAATCAGGACCCTCTGGTTTACAGAGCAAAAATAGTGATGATGACGACCATTTAATGATTTGTACGATGGAAGAGGATGAATTGTTGGAGTCGGATGATGACGAAGAATCCGGTGTTTTTAAGAAAATTGTTGTCAATTCTGATAATAAAGTTTCTTTCGTTTAATTGACCCATTTGTTTTTTTTTTGTTTTTGACCATTGAATTTTGTATGGTTTGGACCCCATGCGAAATTCTTATTTGAAACTTATGTTTTATGAAAATTTTAAGACCAATAAGATTTAGGACCATAAATAGATAGATATAGACTAGGATTTAATATAAGTTTTGACCCTTATATTTTATCGATAATTTGGACCCTTCTTAATTATAAGATAGAAGTTAATGCATGCGGATAGAATTATGGAGTTTTAATAACAAAATTTAATGGTATATATTGTTTTAATTGTTTTCAGATGAACCACGTATTGAGCTTACATTCCTTGGAGTTAATCTCTACCTTCGCTATAAAGGTAGTTTTTATTGGACCAAGGGAACGTGTGGAGAGAATTTTCAAGACATTTGGGGCTTGTAATAAAGAGTTTGAATCAATCACTAAAGGCCATGCTATAGCTGTGATCACGTATCATAGAGCGTCGCATGCGATCACGGCACGCTCTATGAAGCAGTTTGTTATCACGTTGGGGATGGAGACGACAGAAGAAATGTCGGCAAGGATGGACCAACAGCTGAATGATTATACTGGCAACAAGGTTATTGATTGGACCACCGATGTGGAAATTCATCAAATCAAACGCCAGGTGAATGATACGTTGGAAGTTCAGTACGAAGGGCAGCGAAAGAATGTCGAAGACATTTTTAAGAGTATTGGAGAGTGCAACATTGCGCATTCAAACAGGACCACTGAAGTAGCAGGGAGGACTAAGTCCATCATCCATGTGAAATATGATCGTTTGAGCCATGTTGATGAGGCGATGAAGATCAATGCCTCTCAACCGGCGATAACGGTCATGACCAAGGAGAAGATGGATAGACAGATGGAAGCAATGGCGAGCTTGAGCCGTTTTAGGTCTCAGGGCGATGGACCAGTGGTGAGCCAAAGACAGTTGGAGAGACCAACTGGAGCGGTGTGTCGTACGGCTCAAAGGTTGCCCCCAACTTCGCAAAGGTCTGGACCAAGAGATTTAAGACAAACGCTTTCTCCTTCACAGAAACCGTTCCCTGATCCGAAATTGATCACTGGACCATTGGATAAAACACAATATCTAAGATTTTCAATTATGCTATGGCCCAGACAATCAAATGAGGAACTCATTAAGGAATTTGCGAAATATGGACCACTTGACTATATCAGATTCATGGACACTCTGAATGTGAATATGGAGAAATGGAGGCGTCAAGCCTTCGTTCAGTATTTTTGCAAGGAGCATGCGATTTATGCGATAGATCACTGCAGTGCAGGTTACAACCCGAAATGGGAACCGAGACGTCACCTGCCAAAAACTGGTCCATTAAGGAAGCTTCATCAGGTTTGTGGTCTGATGTATGATGTGCGGAATGAGAAGGATCACTTTGCCGTGTGTATTCTTCAGAATCCGTTGGCAATGCGTAAACACAAACCGTGTGGTAGCTGGATCCGCAATATGGACAAGAAGGACCACGAGGAGAAATGTAGCGCGCGAGTACCAGTGTCTACATTGATTGATATTGAGGAGGAAAAGAAATTGGCCCAGGCATTGGACCAAATGAATTTGATGGACCAAGGGTTGGGAGCTGAGGCAGCTGGTCTTGCCGAACCTTTGTTATACCAAATTCTGAGAGAGATCTCAGATGCCCAAGAGTTGGAAAAGGCTCGTCTTCAATCAATGGAGGGAACTCAGGATGAGGCAAGGGCTTTGCCTATATCATCTGACGAGGCTTCAGTTCCCATCTATAAGCAGGATGAATGGGAAACAAACAGTAGCTGGGAACTGGAGTCTACCGTCAATTTCTAATGGACCAATTTTTTTTTTTTTTTTTTATTATTTATCATGTATAATTCAATTTTTTTTTATGGACCATTGTTTGTGAAAAATTAAATCACAATTAATAGAACCTTTATTGGACCAATTTGTGTTTTTTTTTCTAATAAACACATATTTTTGTACTTTTTATAAATAAGTTGTTGGACCCAATTTATTTATTGACCCTATTCTGTTGGACCCAAGCTAGTATCTGACGTGTCTTCGATTAGATTGGCAGATTGGCAAGCAGAAGAAGAAGACGAATATAATATTAAGTTTACTAATATAAATGACAATATAATTAATTAATAATATTAACATTCGGATAGGCATTGTAGGTAGGCAAAAATAGATGTGATCATCGAATCATTGTTTTTTTTCTATTCGGATCATTATAGATTTTGGTTATTTTCCATGTTGTTTTTTTTAAGTAATATGGTTAAATAGCAGGTTTTTCTTTAAATTTACATTAGTATTTTCACGTCCACACCATTTTTATTAATGTGTATTTTGAACATTTGTGACGTTTTGTTTGATGATTCGATGGTAGCATATATTTTTATTGTTAGTATAGGCGATGGTTTGTTGAGGACAACAAACGTCTTTAAGGAGGGGAGGATGTTATGTTCCGAATATTCTGGAGCAATTTCGATTGTTCTCGAATATTCGAAACATAGTACATTGTACGAAAAGCGTACTGCGCGCAAGCTGACGGTGTACTTCCTTGGTGTCGACATTTGGCCTAAGGAATGTGCAACGTGAGCCGCAGTGCGATATGCTTCAAGTATACTGAGTATAGAGGGCAAGGGACGCGCGGGCGGAGGTTACAATCTCTGCCGTCAGCGCTAATTGTCGGCCGAAGGAGGCGATCGGCGACAATGTACTTAGTAAATGAGTGAGTCGCTCTTCAGCACTGCTCAGAGTTAGACAGATTTTAAACAGATATACATATATACATATACATAGCAATTACCATTCAATTGGATCAAAGCAAAGAGTTAATCTTGTAAGAAAAAAAGGAATAAAAGTGTAAAGTCACCACTAAAAGGTTCAATTAGGATCATTAATCCCTTGGACCCATAATAAATACATCGATTTATCAATTGAAAGCAGATAGAGTGGCCCAAAAAAAAAATATATATATATATACAAGAAAGTATTTGAATTTGTCAATCCATCATTCACAAATCTACAAGGACAATAAGGTAAGATCTCAAAAATTAAATGTTTAAACTATTCAAAAACACAACAATAGAGTTGCTGCTCAAGACGGATTGACCATCCGATGCTTGCGTAGCAAGCATTGAAAGCAAACTCTGAAAATAATATAATTAGCAAATATTGAGTGTAAACAAAACACTCATTATAGCAATCAAGTTATCGTTCAATGGGCAATTTGGAAATGAATTTGAAATTTTAGGCTAAATAATTTTGCAATAAGACGCCATTTTGAGATATCAAGATCGGACATCGATTTTTAAATTATTCGTACCAAAACTCATCTATAGGTGTTCATCCAATGAAAAAAATTATTTTTTGTGAAATCTGTAGCAATATGAAATTTAAAAAAAAAATTTTTTTTGTTTAACAATTTAACGATGAAAAAACTTAATTTCGCAGTCGGGAATATATGAACCTTATACAAAATTCAATCCTGAACAACTTTCATCTCTATCTTTTTTTACATAAAATGAGTCATAAAGAAGTTATTCGCGAAAACCTTAAAAAAAGTGCATTTTTGAAGTTTATTTTGCAATAATAACAATGTTCCTGACCTGAACCGAAGTCGAGACTTTAAGGTTATTTTCAGTACGTTACCAATAACACATTTCAAGCATAAAACTAAAGTTATAAGAAACTTAATGATATTCCACATTTGAACTCCCTGACGCCCGGACTAACATTCCTTGCTTATGTATTATCTATACTTTAGCACTGTGTTATATTGTAATCGTCGTCTGCACCACATATCTGTACACAGGTATATATCTATAGCGCTGACGTCACACATGATGACGTATGGCGGAACACAATTTATCAGGGAGAAGAAATTTTTGGACGAGAATTCATGAGCCGGAACTTTCACTTCAGAATAACATTTAATAGAAGCCATTTCACAAAATATGACCCTGATGTGATTTTATTAGTTTCGTCTCAAGCTTTCGTTTGAGTATTTCTATGTGACAAATAATGCTGTCAAAGTGAAGAAAACCGTAAGTCAAGTTTCGAACAATACCTACGAGATGTATAATAATACGGTCTGGCTAGCGCCCGACGGCGGCGTGCGTACTGAACGTACCTTATACTTGCCATCGTGGCGCTACCGCGCCCCTTGATATCTTAAGTATGGAACATGCTCGTAAAATGATTCTCGTTCCTGAAGAGCATTTCAAATGTGAAAAACAAACTAATGACAGTAGCAAAATTGAAAATATCACGCAAATTGAAGGTCATATTCAGATACCTGTAAAGTCTGTACAGACACCAGGTACAATTTGTTCACGCTTGGATCATGAACTGAACAAAACTTTAAATTCAAAAGACATAAGCGAGCACGATAAGTGGCTATTATATCGTTAAGCTTTGCAGCGTTTTCTCTACTTTCTTGGTGATGGAAGGCTTTTAAAGCTCGAAGACAAAAACGAGAAAGAAGAAGAGGCAGAAGAGGAGGAGGTTTTTCGCAATAATAATAATATTAATAATAATAATAATAATAATTATTATTATTATTATAATAATAACGATAACAAAAAAAATATTCAGCTAGGCGATTTGCATATTATTGAAAGTGTGCCGCCAATCTTCCGCACTAAAGCCCAACAACTGCTTGCGCGTTTGCGTAGGGCTGGTGTAGAGCGTATATCATGGAATGACAATGATGTGGTCTTTATAAATGGAAAAAATATACAAAATTCCAACATTGTCGATTTAATTAATTATACTTTGCGCGATCGGAAAAAATACAGTGTTACAGCTGGGCGCTTACAATTTGCAAAATTATTGCGAGATATAGGAGTGCCTAAAGAATTTGTCGGGAATAACTCCTTGTGGAAAGCAGGTACAGCTACAGCCGCTGTCAATGTCGAGGATTCTGGCAAATCAAAAATTCGTAAATCACTTCGTAGCTTAAAATCAACAGAAAACGAGAGTATAAATTCACCTAAAGTTAAAACAAAGGAGGAGAAAAAAGAAGACGTTGAACGTGATGAAAACGAAAATTACGAAAGCATTGACGAAGAAGACGGTTATTTCGCCTGATTATCAGACACCTAAGTCTCTCCAGACTAAAAAAAGAAAAATCTGGAGTTTGCTAGACATGTAAAATGAATAGAAAACTTAATAAGATTTATCACGATCGATCTAAGACTTCATCTTACTACGGTATCGATAGACTTTATAAAACGTTACAATCATCAAAATCTCGAATTCAGAAAAATAAATTATAACAATGGCTAGAATCTCAGGATGCTTATACACTACATAAACAGAGACGATTGCGATATTCACGCCGAAATTATAACGTATCCAACATTGATGATGTGTGGGAAACAGATCTCGCAGATCTTAAATCTAACAAATCGTACAATGAAAATTATTCATATATTCTTGTTGTGATTGACTCCTTGAGTACATTTGCTTGGGTAGAGCCTCTTTATGACAGAACATGCTCGAGCGTGACTTCAGCTTTCCTCAAAATTTTATCCAGGAGTCAAAACCGTAGACCGGTCATTTTACAGTCAGATAAAGGCAATGAATTCAGAGGTTAAGAGTTTCAGAAATTTTTAAAAGAAAAAAATATAATGTTTCGAGTGCAAGGAGTCCTGATGTAAAAGCTGCCGATATACCTGAAAAATATCGTTTTGCGAATCTCCGTGAATTATCTAAACATGCTGGACTGATCTACACCCGAGGAACTGAAAAAGCTAATTTGTTGCAACAAATAATGGCTCGAGAAGTAATAAATATAGAGGAGGAAATAGAGTCTCCATCATTTGATAAAGCAGCGTCGTCGCAAGCATTTTGCATTCTTCATTACACGAAAAATTCCTCGATCGAGTACAAATGCGCATTAAACGAGGCTAATAAACTTAAATACTGGTTACTTTCTCAGCCAGCGATAAATTTACAGAAAGATTGCAAAGAAGAACACGATGAACAGTCTGGAAATATCAGCTACTCTTCAATCTCTTCCAGTCTGCACGTACGGTGTTTATCCATCGGATCAGATTCCGAAATTTTGGACAACACCTGCAATTATTGTATCTAATTCAGACGATCATACTAATCCTGGTAAAAATTGGATAGCTATGTGAGTAGATCAACTTGGAAGTGGGTATTATTTCGACAGCTATGGGGCTCCACCATCAAACGCAGATCATATAAATAGGCTTCGACAAAATTGTAAATACTATAGATGGAACACGATGAAGATGCAGAGTAAAAAATCAGACATATCTGGTCAGTATTGCGTGATGTTTTCGCATTTTCTGTCAAACGGTTTAGGGATGGATAAATTTAAAAATGTATTTTCCTCGGACTATAAGAAAAACGATGAAATTGTTTTAGAATTTTACAATAATTTAGTTCGTAATAATCTAAGTGGCCAATAATCCTCTGTATGTCACTGCTATAAAAAAAGTGGAATGAAATATAACGATCAATGTTGTAAAAAAATCGTTTATAATTTGAATTCTTAATGATTTACTAAATTATAGAATATTCAGCTGTAAATCGCTTACTTGACATTTTCGTTCGAATACGCGAATGTCTACCTAAGCTATCTTTAGGTCGATGCACTTATAATATACACGTACGCGAAATGATGACTGCATCTTTTCGACTGTTCGCTCGCCATTCTCGCAGTAACACTCGAGCAGGTAACATTAAAATTGATCATAAACGATTTTCCAATAAAAAATGTCTGTGTTACCAAGACAATCTTTCATTAACTCCTCGTACAATTTAAACGCAAGCAATTCCAAAATTATTTCGATTGGGTTAAAAGAAGATATTCTAGACGGTTGTCTAAAACCTGTAATCACATTAGGCGAAATCGGCAAATCTGTTGAATTGACGGCTGAAGAATGGAGCTGTTTTGTAGAAAATTTTGAAGAAGTTTTCGGCTCCTTTCAAGAAGAGGGGCACGTTCGCTGGAGAATGCCCATTACTATCACCGAAAATAAGTTTGTATGATCAATCTTGGGAGGCAGCCCTAGTGATTTATTAATACAAATCAAATAAATAAACACATAATCTGTTTGGCAACGTTTCATCCTTAGTATAGGACCTTATCAAGCCTTTATTCAACAAAAATTAAAACAAATATAATTCGTACAATTAAATTAATAGAATATAAAAAATTATAAAAAGGTTTACCAATAAAAAAAACCGGAAATTTGTACATAAAAATTAAGTCCAAAAAAGGCTAGTCCCTAATATATCACATTTTTCGTCTATAAAATATATCAAGTCATCCTATAGCTAATATAGCGCTATATATATGAAACTAATCACTCACATTACCAAAAGAGTTAAAGACCTATGACACCTGTTTTATCGGTCAAAAGGACAAACACAAAGTGCGGGAAATTGAAACAGCATAAATTCAAAAAACCAATTCAAATGAACCTATACACGGAAGAAAGAAGAAAATTATTAAATTAATTAAAAAACTTATTTAATCTACAATATTGTTTGCTAATGAAATTGAAATCTTCTTGTCTGTTAATATTAAAATTATTTATATTTATAAAAAAGCTTTCAGAAACTAAACTTTTATATCTATTAGATTCTCTGTCTAAAACTTTATCGAAAGCAAAACTATGTGTATTACTATCTCTTAAATGAGAAGGAATAGGTAACAATTTTTCAACCGGAGTTTTGTTCTTCTATTCTTACATGTAATTTTCTCTTAGTTTGACCGATATAACAGGCCTCACAGTCATTACAATTTAATTTATACACAACATTTATTTCATTTAACCTCTCTAATTGATCCTTTCCAAGCCTAATAGATTTATTGAATTTTTTGTTTAACAACGGTACCACATTAACACCAAACTTTTTTACCGCTGATTTTACGGAAAAAAATAATTTATTAATACATGGAATAGAAACAATATTACTGCTTTTGTTAATTAGAATATTGTCTATTTCGCAATTATTAATACTTTTATATTTGTGAGATCTTAACCGCTTTCGTATACACCTATCAACAAAATTATCTGGATAATTATTATCTCTAAGAATTTTTTTAACATAAGTAATATTTTCTTATTATATCGGACAAACTAAGAGAAAATTACATGTAAGAATAGAGGAACAATACTACGGTTGAAAAATTGTTACTTATTCCTTCTCATTTAAGAGATAGTAATACACATAGTTTTGCTTTCGATAAAGTTTTAGACAGAGAATCTAATAGATATAAAAGTTTAGTTTCTGAAAGCTTTTTTATAAATATAAATAATTTTAATATTAACAGACAAGAAGATTTCAATTTCATTAGCAAACAATATTGTAGATTAAATAAGTTTTTTAATTAATTTAATAATTTTCTTCTTTCTTCCGTGTATAGGTTCATTTGAATTGGTTTTTTGAATTTATGCTGTTTCAATTTCCCGCACTTTGTGTTTGTCCTTTTGACCGATAAAACAGGTGTCATAGGTCTCTAACTCTTTTGGTAATGTGAGTGATTAGTTTCATATATATAGCGCTGTATTAGCTATAGGATAACTTGATATATTTTATAGGCGAAAATTGTGATATATTATGGACTAGCCTTTTTTGGACTTAATTTTTATGTACAAATTTCCGGTTTTTTTTATTGGTAAACTTTTTTATAATTTTTTATATTCTATTAATTTAATTGTACGAATTATATTTGTTTTAATTTTTGTTGAATAAAGGCTTGATAAGGTCCTATACTAAGGATGAAACGTTGCCAATCAGATGATGTGTTTATTTATTTGATTTGTATTAATAAATCACTAGGGCTGCCTCCCAAGATTGATCACACAAACTTATTACTACTATTGAGAGGATGAATTCAGTTGAATTATCAACGAAAATCTTTTCAATGTTTTTACTACGTTATATAGTTCTAAGTCAGTGATAATTGAGAAAAAAATTAATTCTAACCCGTCTACGCCTAGTGAAGTTACCGACGAACCAGACAAAAAGAAGCCACGCACAAATATTCCATATGTCAATTTAAAACAAGTGACTTTTGATAATTTAGTGCGAATTAAAAATTTAATTAAAATTAAAATTGCATGTCTTCTAAGTATATCAAGCACTGTTCAAAAATGTAATGAACTTATATTTCATTGTAAAAACGACGAAACACTGAAAGATTCGAAATTGCTTATATGAGAAAAAATAATCAGCGATTTAAGCGAGAGTGGTAGGTCTATTGTTAAAGATAATCCATATTTATTTAACACTATTTTCAACGAATTATGTATGTTTGTATAATATATATGTAATTACAACAATTGGATTTTTATTCTTATTAAAAGAAAATTAATTGAATAAGAATTAATAAATGGGAGAAAATAAAATATTTGTTAATTTATTTTTACCTTAATCTTTCCACTATCCCTTGATAATTTAATAAAAATATTAGTAACGTTCTTTTATATTTTAAATGGTTTTAATTAATATTTTTCTTTATCAGATTAATATTAGAGATTTTATTATTATTAACTTTTTTACTAAATAAATAATTTAAAAGTAGTATATTCAATCACATTTATACGAATTCACACTTGCACATAAATTTACTTCGAGCGCGCTTGCCGAAAGTGAGAAGCACCTACTAGGGTCAGTAATCGAGATGCAACTCGCATTTTCGTTGCTGTTGCTCACAGTCTTGGCATTGAGATGGACGAGTTGTTACAATAATAATGCAATCAAAGAAGATTTTATTAAGGATCACTCATTGCGTCTGTTTGTTCACTGAGACGGGAAACAATTCCAAGATCCAGACAATAAGTATCAAAATGTGGAGCGACTTCCCGTTAACAGGCGAGGGGACGAAACAGCTGCTTAGCGTTCCAAACATTGCCAGAGGAACAGGAGAAGAACAAGCTAAGGCTGTTACAAACCTCTTGAATGAGTGGGAAATCGCTCATGAGATTTGCGGCCTAGTATTCGATACCACTGCTGCGAATACAGGTCAATCGAGTAGAGCTTACGTACGCATTGAAATCGCATTGGGACGCAAGCTTTTACACTGCGCCTGTAGGTATTATATTTATGAATTGATGCTCAAAGCTGCTTTCGACCAATCTTTTAGTTACACGTCCGTAGGACCGGATGTACCAATTTTTAAAAGATTTAGCAGTCTTGGCCCAACTTGGATAAAGCCAAATACATATCGGGAGTCGAAGATAGTATTGTTTTAGAACATGTCCAACACGACATGAAAAACTTACTTTCTGGCGCCAAACAGCAACTTCAGGTAAGACAATAAGTTTATTATACTCAGTAATTTCAAAACTGATTGCTTATAACAAAACAAATCAACAATTTTTTATTTTTTTCAGATCTCATTTGCGAGAGATCACTATAAAGAATTTCTTGAACTTATAGTTATATTTCTCGGAGGAGATTTAGAAGGAGGGAATAAATTTAAGGCTCTAATAGCAATTCATCATGCCCGGTGGATGGCAAAAGCGATCTACTGTTTAAAAATATCTTTGTTCAGAGACCAATTCCATTTGACTACTCGTGAATTGGTTAGCTTAAGGGGTTATGCCTGAGTTAAACCTGAAAAAAACAATTTATCAATTAATAGGTAATTAAAAATTATTTATAATGAATATAAAAAAAATTTTGTTTCCTAATGAAAATATACATATTAATAGTAAATTTCAATATTTTTAAAAAATTATTTATGCATACTTACTATGTAAATAGTTCCATGTATGCAGTACTAAATTTCTGCATATTTTTTCCTTTGCCGCATGAATTTTCAAGTTCTGGTTGATGAATTATTTCCAAACTGGATGGAAAATCTTCTAAATTGCCTTCTCCTCAGCTTGAACGCAGGAAATTACTGAAAAATAAAAATTTTTAATTTTAGCAACGTATAAGTTATAATATATGTAATTATAGTGAATGTTACGTATGTTTAGATACATAACATTCACTTTTGACTTATCTTTGCAAATTCTGTTCCGTTCAAGCAGTGAAGAAAGGCCTCCTGGAGTTCTCCAAAAAATTTCAGGTTGATTGGTCCATTGGTTCTTGAGAAATCATGCGGTAACTGACCTAAGATGAGAAAAATTCAAAACTTGAGAAAAAAGCATTTAAAGTTTAACTTGACATTTAATGATATAAAATATACTTACAATTTTTCTTCACACCTGGACCTTATTTAAGTCAAAGATATACGTATCCTGGTCATCTTTGTCAAGTTTGAGGATAATCCAAAAATTTTATTCGTGTCCAGTCCTCTGAAATGAAACAAAATGAAAAATCATTAAAAAAAGTAATTTTTCTAAATTTGAAACATTTTTATAATTAAGCTATAAAAATGCTTTCATTGTAAATAAATAAGTTTCTATACTTACATGTGATGAACAGAAGAGTAGAACTATCATCATCATATCAAGTTCATGTAGTTGAGAGGTTAGAGAAAACAGTCCATCAGGTGAGCTAAGGAGGCAGAAAGCAAGCAGACAGCTCCAATCAGCTGTTTAGCTTGCTCTCTGACCTACATTTCAGCTAGACTGTTTTCTACAGAGCTGATGCTGTGACATGTGTGATGTGTGTGTGAAAAGTGTTTAATGAAAAAAATTAAAAAAAAAGGAAAACAAAAGTGAAAAAAACAGAAAAAGATTGTGAATGTGTTTCAGTGTTTTTTAGTGTTTGTGTTGTAAATTATGTTGTTTCTTTACAAGTGAGGTTGTGTATGGTGTATAAGTATTTGGTTATGTGTGTAATGTGTGTATGTGTGTTTAATAAGCACCAGCTCTGTAGGAGTCATCATCCTGATGACTTCTCTTTCTTTTGGCTCGTCGTGCTTCAAGTGTTGAGTGTAGTTCTCTTCTGTCGGACAAGAGAAGCCGCTCCTGATCCTGAAGCTTGGCCCAGTTGACTGCAGAGGATCCTGGATACACGCTGAACTTCCTCATGACTTCAAGCAGTCCTGCTTTGCCTTCATTGAAGCAAGTGACTGCGATGTAGGCACCAATTTCGAGGGCTGTCAGACCACTGAAACTATGCTTGGGGATGAGTTTCCAAACAGAATGATTGAAACTTTCATTACTGTTTTGCGTGAAGCCTCCAATGCATCTCTCAAGTAAGTCTGGCTTCGTCAAGTCCTCGTAAATCGGTTCAATTGCGTTCATGATGGCAGCAGGAATACTATCTCCATGGTGGAAGTTCTTCAAGTTGTTGTTCGCCTTGGCTTTCTGCCACTTGCACCAAGATCTTGATCCCTGCGGGCAAAGGTGGTGAGTTGGATCTTTATCTGTAGATTTTTTGTGATGAAATGTTGCCCATATGGCATTTCTTATTTCATCAACAGAATTACTATGGCCACGGATGGCATTGCCATAGTACTTCGTCAACTGGTCAATCCTTTGAGCAGTTAGACGGTTTCTTCCACCAATGCCCAAGCCATCTGTTAGTTTTGTGCCAGCCAAGCTTTTCTTCAGGTTCCTGAGCCTCGAACCCATCCTCTTCTGAACGTGTCCTACACACTTCTTCTTCGTGATGGTGAAATCTTGATAGGGTTTAGCATCGGAAAGTGCTTTGAAGACTCTTGAATCTCCGTCTCCAATGTAATTTGCATACCTTACACCATGGATGGACTCGGATCGCTGGAACATTTCGACGATGCCATCCACTTCCATCTTGCCAGAGCTTCCTTCGTGATTGGCAGAACACTTTTCTCGGTGGGCTTCATACCATTCCTTGTACTGTGCTGTATCCTCTTCTGGTCGTTTCTCGCAGGCTAGGCAAAAGGATTGCTTCGGAACAACATCAATCACCTTTCCATTGGCATGGCGTATTAGTGTTGAAACTCCTTGAAGAGATGAATGTCCTCGTTTCCTCCAACTACCATCGCCTGATACAGTTTGGTGATCATCTTCTTGATTTTCCGTACTGCAATCTTCCTGCATAGCTGCTTTCATCGACTCTTTAGCTGTAATCAAGCTTGCATCTTTCAAGTCTTGATTAATTTTGTCAAAATTACTGTGAGAGATTGGAGTAGAAAAATCCATTACTCCACATAAAGTGCTCAAACCAGTGTGCCCATGACCAAGAATTCTCATGGCTATAACTGCACGCTTGTTCACTTCATAAGCGTTACTTTGTTTTCCAACTTTTCTGCTGGAGTCGATGAAAGCAACTGCGTTACATGATGTACAGGTGATGGATAGCTTGCTACCAAGACCTCGTACATCAACTTCATCAGATTTGATGCATCCGCCACAAGCTTTACAAGCCAGAAACTCCTGTAATCCTGGCAGAAGCAAAGAAATGTCAAAGATTCTATTCTGAATTTCACTCGGTTCTACATAAATTGATTTTAATTTTTGTCTAGACCTAGACACAGGAATTTCTGGCGGTACTGATGTTGAGGTACCTGGTAAAGCTTGCGCAGCAGATCTTGAACTCCATTCCCTGGACGTTGAAGGAACTGTATCAGGCGTAGGCGATGCTGAAGTGATTGGTGTTGCTCGTTCTTGTTGTATAGATATTGATGCTGATGCTGGTGCTGGTGCTGTTGTCGAAACTTCCCATTGCTGTTTTTGATGAAAAATCTTGGGTCTTCTCTTTCTTCTTCCAAATCTTCTTTTTCTGTCAGATGATCCTGAAACTCTATATCTTGAGTCTGGACTCATCTTGATCACAAATCACTCTCACTTACTCTACTTTTTAACCACAAATGCTATCAATATTATAAAATAAATTATTTAATAATATTGAGCAATGCAGAATAAAAGTTGATATGAAAATTCAAAGCAAGTGTTTTTGCGCTCTTGAATTCTCAATCATACGGTAAAACAGGTTACTAGATGAATAGCCTTTTCGAAAGAATATCGCGCGGCCCCGTCGGTAAGCGCCAAATTCAAAATTCGTTTTTTGCATAATTTTATTCATTGACGAATATTTGCGTCTAATTAATTTTTTATAAAGCATAATAAATAATCAAATCCTTTTTTAAAAATAAATTATTAATTTAAATAAACAAAAAAGAGGAAAATGTGGAAATAAGCAATTTGCAAATTTTTAATATTGCATAATTTTGCTCATTTTATTAATATCTTTTAACGGATTTTAATTGCATAATAGATATTTTTTATTGTATTTTACATACAAATATTATGCATGAGAAGCATTAAAAGCTCGAAAAATAATCATGTTCAGTAACACAGCACTGACAAATAAAAACGCGAAAATTACGATTTTTTAAAAATAAGCTATTCGCACGCCTTCAGTTTTTGGTCTGTAGCTTTCTACCCAATTTTTTTTGGGCAAAAGGGACTTCAGCATCGTATTCTACAGACAATTTCCTATGAAAAAAGTCAATAAAAAAAAAATCGATTTTTTGACGACTTTAACTCAGGCATAACCCAACCCCTTAAGAAATGTATGTCTTTTTATCTCTTTAGTTTATCATAAGGCTTGGTTTCTAGCAAATGTACCTGCAATAGCACCGAGGATCGACTTGCAGTTTTTGAAAGACGTAGTCAAGTTTAGTCAGACAAACCAAAAAATATCCGAGGTTGTTCTGAATAAAATGAAGAAACACCTTTGGTATTTACGAGGCGAGTTTATCGCAGTATCTCTGTTCGACGATTTTGTGTCTCGAGAATGAAAAATTTCGATTTGTGATGCGATCAGGTCAGGTAGTGTAAAAGTTCATGAGCATGACTTGAGTTTATTTCAAGAACAGACACTACCTGATTTGACTCTCGAACAACTTGCAAGCAGTGAAACAATCTCATTTTTTAAAAAATTAAATCTATCCACTGGCTTTCTGGACGTTGATCCTGAACTGTGGGAAACGCGAGAAGATTTTGTTACAGCTGAAAGGATTGTTCACGCTTTGCAAGTTGTTAACGATCATGCAGAAGGAGGCGTGCAGCTAGCTTCACAATATCATCGCTTCTTGAGCAAAGATGAAACTATGAAACAGCACATCATGCAAATCTTACAAAAACACAGAGATACATTTAAAAACATTAAAACAGAAAATAGGAGACTTTTTATATAAAAATAATTCGTAAAATAGAATTAATAAGTGTAGAAATCATGAAGATTCCTTTTCTCACTGCAAAAGTATCTACGCTACTGCCGAAATGGCACTCGACCTTTTCCTAACCTTAAAAAATCAATTAGGTCACGAAAATTAAAAAAAATAGTTTATATGGATTCGAATAAAATACAGTTATATTATAAAAAACTTATAAGAATAAAAGTATTCTTGACATTTTTCATAATTTTGCTTTATTTTCGAGCAAAAAATCGAAGAAAATGTCAAGAATACTTTCATTTTTATAATTTTTTTTACAATGCGACTGTATTTTTTTTAAAGCCATATAATCTACTTTTAAAAATTTCAATGACCTAATTGATTTTTTGAGGTTAGAAAAAGGTCGAGTGCCCTTTCGGCAGTAGCGTAGATACTTTAACACTGAAAAAAGTTATCTTTATAATTTTTTGGTCTGAATTCAAGCGAGTGAATCTTGAAAATTTTCAATTTTAATGATTAAATTGCATATATGACTGCAGAAACATATACATATTATTTTGACAGTATTTTTTATGTAAAGCTGAGAACGTTTTCTAAAAAAGTATTCAAAACTTTTTTTGAACTCTGCAGCTCGAAGGGGCTTAATAGAAAACTCAAAAAATTTCAAGAATTGTAATTCTTCGAGTACAAGAGATTTAGGATGGTTTGAATAAAAAAAATTTTAGTCGGTAGATATCGCAGAGAATCACGCACATACATGTTTAAAATACTTTATAAAAATTGTTGGGCTGCTCGTAATTTTTATTTCCGTATAAAGAGCTTTGGCCCGTTGATATTTCCTAACTAAATAAATAAATTAAATAAATAAATATTTTCAAGTTATTTTATTTAAAATACTTACCATATTAAAAATGGCCAAGTAATAGGAATTTTTGCAGTACATAAAAAAATTACAAAAGCAAACCGATTTTTTAATATTTTTTACTATCACATCGGTTGCTATGTGGTGCTTTGCATGTGACAAAATGTCTATTTATTTGCTCTTTTTCTTGGCGAACTTACTTTTCTTAGATATGCGTACATCGAAACGAGAATACACGAAAATCGGGAAAATATCTTCTCGTGGAAATTTTGGCCATTTATGATGGATCGCGATGGACCGTGTAACGGTCGATCGGACCCTATCATAAAATGCTCAGCTTCGAAACATCTGCAAGCGTATTCCTGCTTTCTACTGGCCGGAAAGTCAAGAAGGATGTCTACAGACAAAGAACATGTATCGTGCTTCTACGGGCGACATGGGGCGAGGAGCAATCATAACAGCTTATGAAAAAAAGTTTACAGCTTTCATCTGTATTTTCACGTAGAAGTCTTCACTTTTACTTAGATTTTTACACTGTTGTTAACGGTTTTCTTGCAAAATTTTGTTTCTATTCGTTAGGTCATGAGTGTATGCGTACTGTGTCAAAATTACAGCTTTCTAGGAGCAGCAGAAATGCCCTTAAAACGCTTCATAACAAATGACGTCACTCCCCATAACGGTTTACCTTATCTTGTAACCCGACACCCCCTGGCGCCACCTGTAACCCGACACCACCCCTTTGGCGGCACCTTATCTTATCAGGCAATTAAGATTATTTTTATCTTGTAACCCGACACCCCGTGGTGCTACCTGTAATCCGACACCACCCTTTTGACGGCATCTTATCAGTAATTAAGATCTCTTATCATGTAAACAACCCATTATGATAATTTAATGATATAAACAAAGATAAGATAACGATTACGATCCAAACAATGTATTTTATTTACGTAAACAAAACAGGATACAATATATCTTATCTTATTAGGTAATTAAGATATCCTTATCGTGTAAACATAGGTTACAATGTATTAATCTCCATAACAAAGGTATAAATAATGACATGAATTGCGTAACCCTACATGCAAGCGTTTTGACACATGTGACTCATCACTGGAATTGCGTAACCTTGTATGCAAGCGTTTTGACACATGTGCCGGCGACCATTTTGACGTAAGCGTGAGTAGCCATTTTAAAGAAGTGGCAAAATTTTTTATTTTTATTCATAATTGTTGTACGCTTGATATTTTGAGTCCTTTGTTGAATCGTTGCGGGGTCGAAACGATTTATAACCTTGCTGTTTAGGATAACCTCGTATATTTGGTGAGTATTGTGGAAGGTATGAGCCGGAGCTAGGCCGATATACTCTACCTCCTTCCTCTCTATAGTCTTGGCTTTTTTGTTCTTGTCCATGATGTTGATAATACGATAGTCCGCGATACAATAAAAAGACTGCTTGCAGTCATAGGATATTTATATGGTTTTAAGGTAAGGTTAGAATGACGCAACAAGAATTGAAGATTAATTTTTCTGATTTATTACAAGAAATAAATCATTTGTACAAGCGTAATGACAGACAATAATCTACAGAATATCTATAATTTTATTACAGCAATGTAAATATCCTTATATATTTCAAACAAATGAATAGCAGAAATTTCAGATAAAACTATGTTTAAGCATTTGTCTTCAACACTGTCTTTATACTTTTCTGAAGTTGTTAATTTAATATTGTCGTAGTACAGAGTGTAATATTGTTGAAACGCTTCATACGTCTTTAACATAGTAGACTTTGAATTTTCAATACCGTCAACTTTTATACACTCAATTACGGTTTGCTTAATAATATCAACAATATCTTTTACCTCGCCAGCGTATTCTTCAAGTTTTTTGAGACGCTCGTCAATGCACTGCGAAACTAGTTTCAATCCATCAAAGGTGACTTTCTGTATGCAGATAGATGGTTGAATGTGTGATGTTTTTTGTTTCTTGGCCCGTGGAGGTTGATGACGAACGTCGTCCATACTAGCAACAGCTGTAGCCCCAGAAGCAGCAGCGGCAAGATCACTAGACGGAGTAGAGGTAGTACTGTACACAACGTCATCATTTTCCTCGTCGAATAAGAAATTTGAAAAAAGAGGTGTTCCAGAAGGTCTTTCTTTGATCAATATGGATTTTGTATTGTATGATGTTGTAAACATCAGATCGTGATTCTCCATACTCACTTTAGAATCTGTATCCATCTTGGAAATAGGTGTTTATAAGATCAAAGTAATTTTTAAACACCTTCCAATTGGCCACATCGAATTTGATGGATTTGAAGGATGCAACAGCCGTAGAGAGCTTCACCACAGGTCGGAAGTTACCCTGATGATACTCTAATCCAACGGAGACCTTTTTCGAGTTTGACTTGTTTATGGCGTACGTTGTAGACAGCAACAAGTTTGGCAGAATATTCTGCAAACAGACTGGAACAATCGCACTTGGTTGAACCATGGTTGCAGCAGCAGTAGCAGCAGCAGCAGCAGCAGATATTTTCACGATATAAAGATACAGACAAGAAACGTTCTTCGTAGCTTACTCGAGTCAACTTACGACTGCACCTCAGTCGTGCAAATCTTTTATACTCTGCCCGAACAAAAGACCCCACTACTTTAAAATACAGTAAGGAGTAGCAGTGGGAGAAATTTCTCCACGTGTATTCTCAGAAATACATAAGCGATAACAGCTTATGGCAACCGTCAGAAGCTAAGGTTACATATCTGCAATTTTAAGAACAACGGGTGACACCTGATATGAATATCAATTTTAAGAACAACGAGTGACACTTAATATCACTATGTATTCTTGGAAAGTATTTAAGAGACGTGATGCAACAGGAAAAAAAATGTATTATGTTACAAAATAATGCGGAGATATAATATTATAACCGTCAATAAATTCCTACACGTGTATAATAATGAAGATGTATCGTATTCGTGTGTCCGCTGATGACAAAGAAGTCAGATTACATTTCTCCGAGAACGGTCTGCTTATCAGTAATAAGTTTATAGGATATTATGTGAAACAGGATGGAGGATAAAAGTAAGGTTCTATAAATGAAAATAGTTGAAATTGAGAAATATTACATTTTATTCATAAAATTGACAATTAATAATTAATACGCAATCGTGTAGTACATGATTGGTTACAAAATCCAGAACCGAGAGAGGCTTCGCTACCGAATCTCTTAACATTTTTTGAGCATAAATTTTTTCTTCGTAAAAGTTTTTTATAAAAAATCGCAGCTAGTGCATCATTTTTACGGGAATCTTGTGAAAACTTATAACAAAACGCACGTAAGTTAGGTAAACTAACCATATGATAAAGAAACATAACGCAATACTGACCACACAGTTGCGAATCGAAACTTTGTAATTTTTTTCTATTCCACTGATATCTTTTACAATTTCTTTTGAGTCTGTTAATATGATGTCGGGACATTGGCGGTAATCCATAACTGTCAAAATATGTTCCGTATCCATTTTGGTCTATAAAAATAGCTATCCAGTGAGTTCCTCTTTTTGTGTGGTCGTCTGTATTTACAATGATGGCTGTGGGATGCTCCATAACATTTGGTATTCTATCTGCAGCGTATACTCCAACCATCCTGGCAGCTAATGGCTCAAGTGCTCGCATCAATTGTTGAGTATTCATTTTGTTTTTATTTAACATCCATCTACCTCGTCTTCAGCATCATCATCATCATCGTCGTCGTTTTCAGAAAAGTGCGTAGCAAGGATAGATGAGGAACTGGATCTTCGTGCGTGTAGCTTGGAGTACAATGCGTCACTAAATTTTTGCGCTGAAGTCGCCTTTATATCTACTGCTATAAGGTGTAACCACTTGCGTAGCAAATATGCGTGATTAAGAGCACAACAACGGTTGACATGTAAGCCTTGAATACTGTGGTTTAAGCACATAAAGTGGTTTGGATATGTCTTTTTCAGATTTTCGAATGTTGGAGCGTACATATCTTCAAGATTCACAACTTCGCGGCACATGACACTTTCCAGAAATCGCCAATTGTCGTAACCACGTGTAAAAATACGTATAGCCACTTTTGCTACTTGTTGTAAATTAAAATTCAAGCTTTCGATGGAAGTATCGCCCTCGTGCCACCGAATTCCATGATACTGATTCGAAATGTATTCGTTGGATCTTTTAATACCAAGCGGTAGTTCTTCAAATTTATGGGGTTCCTTGATAATCCAGTGATCGACAACTCTATGTTTTAATCCTAGTACAGCCACTTCTTTAGGAACACAACGATTCTTAATGTCTCTTAAGCCCTGAATGTTAATAATGTAATCCATGGTGAACGTGTAAGAAGCAACAGTACTGTCCTGCTCAATTTCTCAAAGAACACTGAAACGAAAATTGAAAGAGTTTACCAACAATATCATAGAGGCGCTGTTGCTGTCTTTCCCCCACCATTATATCTCCCACCACATCTATCATGTCGGAATTAAGCATTAAAATCTGTTATGATTTGGCGACTTGCATCTATCTCCAAGACATTATCGTATTCCGCGTAAAGTATACAATTGATTGTTGTTGTCAGAGCTCTTTCAAATTTTATCTCTATACGAACACTGCCGTGCTTGATTAGATTCCAATGAAATGGAGAATTCGCTGATAAATCAGGTGTTAGATCGAAAGCAAAAAGTGTAAAACCATCGGGGTAAGCACCTCGACTGACAACTAATGATTCATTTAGAAAATGAATTCCAGTCCCAGAGTATAATGTATGAAAACAGTCGACATATTCTCGGTTGTCACTCGTAAAGCGAGGCTGCAACGGTTTACTCGGGATCTGCACTCCATCCACGTAAAGCGAAAGATAGTTTATATTAAAATGTTGGAAATTAAACGGGTTGAGTTTTCTATTTCCATTGAACGCTCGGTTATCCACAAATCCTAAAATTATTCTTTTCGGTATTTGACCTAGAATGACGTTGTCCAGCGTATCGCCGAGAATACCACTATGCATTGTAAATGCTTTCACTTCTACTCGATTAATTGGATATTTTGCAGTAGCTTTTGTGAGCGTGTTTCCGTGGGCTAACATAACTCCAGGACTTACTTTAACGCGACGTACAATAAGTGAGGCTTCCTTAATATGAACACTGAATTTTCCATCGTCCGAGTTATCCATTAAACAAAAAGAATCTTTACTTCTGACCAATCTCAAGCGTAATTCAACGCCGTTTAGCAGAAATTTATTTTGATTAAAAACATCGCAATGCAAATGACCTAGTAGGTCTACAGTTTTATTACGTTCTGTAAAAAACAGACGATAATTTAAGCCATGATTCACATTTGGATCCGTTGCAGCAGTATTCGCTGGCGATTCGAATTTTCCAGGAGTGTCTATAAACCAAAGTCCACTCGTGAGATGCGAATCCATCGAACCTTTCGAATAATTTAGTAATGTCTCAATGTATGCTCGATACGGATATGTATTGTTTGGCGGTGAAACCAATTTTTGATTAAAGAATACGTCTATCTGATTGAAGAGTAAGTGTATTGTATTATTTCCAGCGGCCGCCTTTGCATATTCTACAGCTGCTTCCTGGTTTGGAATGGCGACCTTTGACAATATCTGCATACGAATACTTATCATCGTATGTGTAAGATCGAGATAGTCGTTACCACCGGGGACGACAAACTCCAGTGGTCCATCGTCTGTCAACGATGACACTGGTTTATAATGAATGAACTGTGAGCTTTCCACCGAGGTCTGCGTAGGCGGCAGCGTAAATAAATCTAATTCTGATTTCATGCATTCGCATGAATTAGTGTGTAGAAAAGCCATATTGATTATGTAGTTCCAAAAATGTCGGCAACAGTACGTGGTTTTCGCTTCTGACTTGTTGTTGTTTTTCTTCTTCTTCTCCTCACTTTATTAACGCCAGACTTGTTATTCTTCGTCTTCCTCCTACACTTGATGTTCTTCTTCTTCTTCTTCTTCTTCTTCTTCTTGACACGACCACTTTTTACGCTGATGCGCACAGTTGAACTGTTCTTGGACGATTGACGCTTTCGCTTCTTCCCACGCTTCTTATATCCTGAACCCTTCATCATTTCGGCAATTTTATTAGCGACTTTATGCTTGAGTTTTTGACCAGACTCGCGCACTCGCATATTAACTGCTTCTTTAAAGTTTACTCCATGATTTCCCACATCATCCAATACACTTATACCTGCTCTTATTGCTTCTTTACCCATGGCTTTAGCACCACTTGTAAGATAAGGCAGGACTTTTCGAAATAATTCACTCAAAAAGTTTCCTATTCCTGCGTGTCCTCGCTGATAATTAGATCCTACGTACACAAGACGTACTCCGCCTCCACCAATTTGATCGGCGTAGTAATCAATGTAATAAGCCATTTTTAACGAGTACGTTTGAAATGAAGTGCCACAGTCAACGTCCCGTACTCGTATGGTATATGTTTACCATTTTGATATCTTATATCTATTATTATATTTTGAAATGTATTATTTAGCACAGGTATGTAATTTTCAGGTGGAAATTGTTTCACCATAGTTGCACCAAATTTATAGGCTGAATTATCGAGCGTTACTATACGTAAAAGGGATGCTTGTACGTCTCCGATAGTGTACGGAATACAAATATCCGAGTAGACAAAAAATTGATCTGTTATAGCTCTCGCCAAGCATCCGGGTCTATTTCCAACAACACTTGTATTTTTCGTTTCATCCAGAGGAATGAGGGGTATAATGTCGTGCTTTACAAATTCATCATTCTCGAAACCAAAGACACGTGTGATTGTTTTGCTAAAATTGAAATAATGTATCTCTCAGCACTCGCAGCTTTTTCGTAACTTGTAGTGTCCTCTTTTTTCTGCGGCTAACTCAACCTGAAGATGAGAATCAGGTATACTATGTATAGCGTCGGTAAGATCTGCAAGACTATTGTAAACACCCGATGGAAAGGTGTAGTCGGTGAATAAAAAATCTGGTAAGTCTGTTAAATATCGTGGTGCACTTCTCTTTCTTTTATGTGATATTGGCTGTTTTGCATCTGCATACATTGGATATTTTTTATCACTACCTTTAGCAAACTTTCTAGTACAATCGTCTTTTTGAATGTGCACCATCGTGCATGGTATGTGAATTTCCGTTAGAGCTACAGCCCAGTTGTCGTGCAGACGAATTTATTAAAGATTTCATACTACTGTTGCTCGGTAATACCAGATAGAATTCTTCTTCAGCCATGCTTAAAGAGTCGTGATATCACTAGCTTTTACCCATGAATTGAATTTATCAGGATAACCGAGCCACTTTACGAAAAGTTGCTTTTTAGCACCTCGTCCTCTGCTCTTGATTACGCGTGATTGACTTTGATCCACTTTGAATTCCTTATTCTGCGCAACACGTTCGTCACCGACTCGCACTAATTCTTCAGGATAGAAAAATCCATCGATTACTTCACCCTCTAAATCGCACAGTTTGTACGTGTAGAGATTTTGTCGATGAGAAATACGTGAAACTTTGAAGATCTCCTCGCTGTAGTTCTTCTCGTAACCTTTGTCGAAGGTGCCTTTCGTTCGACTGATACGTACGTGATCGCCGACCTTGTATATATTTGTTCTAGGTTTTTTCCGCTGACTGAGTGCTCTCTTTTGTAAATTTTTTCTAGCCGCAGCTGCATTACCAATGTTCACCGTTGCCGGAACCATTTTAATACCGCTGTGTCTCGTGTGATTGTAGGCATATACGATATTCTGAATAACATCGATATACCTGTGTGTATTTTTATGAGTAAAATATCTATGCATGCGTTCCTTGAGTGTGCGGTTTAGACGCTCTACAATGGCTGCTTTAACATCGGGATTACGAGCAACTCGAAAATTTATATCACGTTGTTTCAAGTAATTTTGGAAATCTGATCCAACAAACTCTTTACCACGGTCTGTCTGTACGAGAACAGGACGACGACCATCGGCTCTTTTCAACACCTTATCAAATCCGGCTACGACACTTTTAACGCTTTTGTCGCATAGAGGTTCGACCCATGCGTATTTACTGAGATTATCTATTATCACTAGTAAATATGCAAAATTATCATTGTACGTTTTGAGCGATTGCATGTCACATAAATCCATCTCCCAACAATCATCGACGTTGGTAACGTTGTACATTAATCTAGGGAATTTTCGTCTAACAGATCTGTGTAGAGTGTAAGCATCTTGATTGCTCAGCCACTTTTTAATGTCATCGCTCTTCTTCTTGGCATTAACGCGAAGTAGATTACGTGCACCTGCGTATCCAGCCTCATGCTCAGGGTTAAAGTACTGATTTTCGTAAACCATGTTCAAATATTGAACGTCAACCACTTGTCTTCAGTTGATTTTCTTGTAGCATATTTTTGTTTCTTGTTTAAACGTGCACTGTAACGTCTCTGTGAAGCGGCAACCCTGGCACCTTGCTCCAAGGTGTCAACACTAATGACACTGTCCCGCTTATTTGAAGGAATTTTATTTAATACACGCTTAAAATTTTCACTGATTTTCAATACTGTAGGATTATTAATGAATTTAGACGGAGTATCGGACGTTGCTATAAAATTAGTAAGTTGAAATCTTCCAACAGGTTCTTCACGTGGTTTGCTCTGCACGACATCCTCAAGCAGTTCTATAATGTTTGACTGTGGTATGATTTTGTTGTCAATACTGACAGTGCCTGAATTGTCCCATTTAAAACGATGCGACACTGCTGCTGATCTCCAATATTGAAGTAGTAAACGTGCTTTTCTCACAAGACCTTTGGAAATACCGGTGAGAATCGCTTCATCCGACAAGGGACTGAGTGTATCCTCAATTTCGTGGTCTGCGTCGACTGCATTAGCATCTGCTAACAGCTCCTGACGCTCTAAAGTTTTAAAGTGTAGATATCGTCTTAAGATTTGTAAATATTTTTGACACTTTTCTCGTTCATCCGTGATACTTTTCGAAAAGAGTACATCGTGCATCTGTGCATCAAGTCGTGATAAATTGTCACCTTGCGTCTGCACAGTTTGCTCTAAAGCATTACTAGTCATTGTCGATGCTACTTCTTCTTCTTCCACGCCTTTCTGCTTAACAGCTCTATCGTATGTTTCCTCTGGTACAATAATCATTTTACGTGCATGTTCCATTTTTTTTTAATTGGTAGAGGTACCAAATATTTTCGACACCAGTGCACCGATTATAGGCGCAAGCAACATGGGTAAAAAAGCACCACCGTCTTGAATAATGGCACGTTTCTTCTTTTTCCACTCTGATTTACTAGTTCTACCCTTATTTAATAATTTTCGCAAAATCTTTTTATGCTTTTTCAATTTTGATTTATGAGAATTTTTTATTTTTACGACACCTTGCAATACGTTTAATGCACACTCGCATATACTTTTTATGAGTTTTTTGTCGGCCGATCATAACAACGCAATTCGTTGCTGACTGTCAGCGTGACAAAGAGCATACAATACGGCTATACACTTTTTAGTAAAATGTTTTGGTAGACATCCACAAGATGTACCTTGCCTTTCATCATCATCTTCACCAGCAGCAGCAGCAGCAGCAGCAGCAGTACTAGCGTTAACACCAGCTCCACGCTGTCGTTTACAATTCCTTCTTCTTCTTTTTACTCGTTCACTTCTATGCGATGCTTTCCCCGCCATAGTTGTACTCATACTGGCATGTTGTGTACAGAGTAGACTATTTTTATCGGTTTTTCTTTCTTGGCACGTATGCGTAACGTAGTTTATCGTCGGGAAAAACGCAGGTTCGAAAACAAAATTCCTCCTCCGTTGATTGCTTCAAATCTAGCAAAAGATAACCATGCGGAATCGCGGTGCTATCGAGATATGCTTCTTGTAAAAATTTAGGATCCTCGGGATATACTTGACGCGCGAGATATTGAATTTGCGAACGATCGCGGGGATTTTTAAAAATTACGAGGTAATTAGCATTCAGCGAGATGTCGCGTTGACCGGAACCTTTGTGAGAAAGATTCTGCGTAATAAAAATTACACTTAAATTTTTGTGATGACTACCCTTTGTGAAGAGATCGAGAATCACGTTGTTTGAAGATTCTCTCATTAAATCGTCGATAATTAATAATTTTTTCTTCTCGTTGTCTCGAGAGTAGTCCGTAGCTTGAGGTAAACCCTCGTGAAATTCAACAATCTTTTTTCCATTACTACTACTACTACTACTACTACTACTACTACTACCACTACCACTATCGCAGCCTCCTGGTACAAAGTCTGTCGCGTATGTGTCTTGCCATTCAGCGTAATAAAGTAATATTCGATCAAACGTCACATTACACATCTGTGGTAGATGATGGAGAAAACGTTTGACAAACACAGTCTTTCCACAACCTGTAGGACCGCTGACGATGCACGTAAATGGATGCTTGAAGCGTGTATCCATTTTTCCTCTTTTTGTTTTTTACGCACTGTAAAACATGTCGATACTAGTAAAAATTAGCGTAAATTTGACAGCGCGCGGACGGTAGCGGCGGCGGCGCGGCGCGGTACACGTTGAATAAGCTTATGCGACGTGTGCAGAAAAATCAGCTGATTACCGCTGTTCAAGCTAATCAAAGTTGCAGTAGCTAGTTTGACGCGGCACACGTAAAATAAGCTTATGATACGTGTGCTGAAAAAGCAGCTCATTACCGCTATTTAAGACCAGCTATATTGAAGAGTAAGGTGCTTTCAGTTGGTACCAACGTTCTGATCGAAGCCAAAATACATACTGAACGTAAGAGGATATTTAAGGAAACTTATATACTAGAAAATAATTGAATAATGTTAATTGTATTTATTTTATTATCAAAATAGAAAA